>JASSUY010041749.1:0-15305 GCA_032466535.1 Forpus xanthops
TTATGTAAAAAATTGGAACTTGTTCTGAATTAAAAAAAAAAAAACGAATCGTAATGCCTTGGTGTGTGGAATATGTGAAAAAATACAAGCTATTCTGACTTTGCTCTTCTTTAAGGCCATGGGAGGATGTTATTCTACTGTCTTTTTGTATCTGAAATCTTAACCTTGTGTATTTAGAATTAGTTTTCAGTTGGCTGGTGGGGTTTATTATGGGGATATTAATTCTATTTTGCTGGCATTTCATGTTTTCCTGTCTTATTTTGTCATAGTACAGGACTGCCTTACTTAAGGATTTAAATAGGCAGCTTACAGAAAACATCTCCAGAAATACTCTTATAATAAAGATGCTTGTGGTTACTTCTCTTAGCTACACCCAGTTCTTTAACTTGCTCACTAGACAGTAATTATGTACATTAAGTAGCAAGCTGATTTCTAGCTAGATTCCAAGTTTCTTAGGAAAAAGGTGTTTTATTCTGGAAGGATACTCTGTGACAGAGGCACTTGAACACTGCTATCAGTCTAATATATGTGTTTGTTGCTTCCTTATTTTACTCAGTGTAATGTGTGCTAGCTGTTTGGTTTTGTCTCCAGCAGTTTCTAAGACCACAAGTCCCTTATGTGACCTGCATCATCGCTAGATATTCCAGCAATATATTTCTATTTACAAACCTATACTATACCTTTACTATGCCTAATAGAGCACCTTCACATTTACTAAAGCTAATAAAATTGGCCAGGAACTATGACTGAATATATTAGCAATGAGGATGTATGTTGTTTGTCTTTACATATTGCATCATTCTCTTGAGTTTCTGGCATCTCTTTTTGCTCTTAATTTTAAGGAATGCAGTTCCATTTTAATCTGATGGCTGGGTGAAAATACGGAGTTTAGTGTGAGTAGAAATACCAGGTTCTGACCAGCAATTTGAATGTTCCTTAATGGAAAGTGCTAATTTTCTTTAGTGTTTGGTATGGTATGCATTTCTCTTGTTGCATAGTGTTTATGCAGTTTTTATCTGCTGCTTGGGTGTTTCTCATGAAAGGAAATGAAAATAACACGTCAGAGTGCAGGCGAGCTGCTTTCTGACTCAGAGAATGAAGATGCTTCTGCAATCAGTTGTGGTTTGGAATAGGTTTTTAAACATGGCAGAAATAACTTGTGTCGTTAGGCCTCCTTGTGTTTCAAGGTTGGTGATTCTTGGTAATACTGAAAAAACCACCTCTAGGTGATGCTTATTTAAAGGAGGAGTTTGCACAACCCTCGAACAGCAGGAGGAAGGGGTGAACAAAAAGGATATGGGAGTTTTAAAGTATTGCCATGTTGTATATTTTTAGCATTACTTAAAGGCCCATATGAAATGCTCCTAGACTTTTGTTTGCCTTTAATCCAGTGTTGTATAAACCAGGTTATCTAGTCTGCTGATAGATGTGAATGGAGGGAGAATCAAGAGGAATTAACCTCCATGAAAGGGCACAGAGGAGGCTAACCTTCTCTGGCCTGTGTCTAGAACCCCCCATTAACAGGATTTACGTGGTTTAAGTAACCAAAGACCTAAAGGAAACCACAAACAGCCAGCATTTTTAGAAATAGTGTGATAAGTATCTCTACTGTTACTGTGCCTGTTGTAATGCAGGACCATGGTTAGCAATTAGATAAAAAAATGTTGGTCTTTGTTCCTTTAGTGTTGAATTCCAGTCCATGCTTTCACTTCCAGCTGTGGATGCTGATCCTTGCTTTGTTTTGACCAGAATTTGTTGTCATCTATTGTTTTTGGTTTTCTGAAATGATCTCCCAGTTTAGAAGGATTTCTTTGCTGGGACATTTAAAAAACTTGTTTTAAATATATAAATAGAATTTAATAAACTATTATGGTTTATAATTATGTATTTAAGTTTGTGAACTAGTTGTGGGTTTCTATGTAATATTTCCATTACTTTGATGTAGTTAATATTTTTAATGCAATTCTTTTACAGTCTGACTTTGGGCTGTTCTGGGCATACTGGTGCTCTTTTGTCACTTGGGAGATTCTCTTTCTGCAGTCATTTTGGTGACAAGTAAAGAAAATTGGTGAGTAAATTAAAACACTTGGACAAAAAGCTGTTTCTTCCATTTGGGTAAATATAGTGCTAGAAATGATATGGAGAGGGAAGTGAAGAATAGAATCGATTGGATCACTCTGGACTTTGTGGCAGATAATGATGTTTTTGCATAATTTCTCATTTAGCCCTTAATTTTTGAGGGGATGAATGTAGTAAGTGTCAAAGTTCCAATTAGTCTTTTTCTACTCTTTTATAACCTCTGTGCTTCTGTTAACTGTTTGGAAAGACTGCTGGTTATACTGAAGTAATTAAGTCGTGGGCATTAACTGGCCAAGAAGGGAGATTAAATAGTTTCATAAATAATGGAATCAACTTTTGATACCTACCTATAGTAATTCTGTTCTTTTAATTAATAAAAGTTAGTTAGCTGTGCATTGGTTTCATATGTAAAAGACAGTCCTGTCCACATGATCTGGGGAGAGGAGAGGAATCTTTGTTTCTTTTTCTGTTAGTCGGTAGGATTTCTATTTTGATGAAAGAAAGAACATCACATGTGGCCCAAAGCCAGTACAGTACCCACCTCTACCCTTGTTTTAGGATTGTCTGCAATATTCAATAATGTGTTTTAGTTTCATACTGGCCCGTATTTATAGGTCAGCATGGTAAATATAATTGGGGTGGAGGAGGAAGCATCTGAATCAAGAACATTAGATAGTGGTATTAATTTATTTGCAGCTTGTCTGATGAGACTGATAACATATGATGTGTTAAGCTGGATCTTTCCCATGCTGGATAGTGATTGCAAGCTCTGCAGGATCTGCTTTATCAGGCTCACACCTAAGGAGGAGTGCCTGAGGCAGTTGTTTACAAACCTCAGTTTTCTTGTGTTGTCCTTTAGATGCAACCTGTTGATGTCCGATGTGAGCTGTGCTTGAGTTATATGTTGGAAAGTATGCTTGTGTGCTACTTTTATTGTATGCTGGTAAGCCAGTTCTTTAAAAGAAGTGGTTTATTCTGTGAAAAAGTGTTTATTCTGCTCCATATATGAATCCACGAGGAAAACAAGGCAGTAATTCAGAGCAGATACTGTTCCACGTCAGCTTTGATTCTGAATAAAACCTCACATTCACTTTATCAGTAGAGGTGGGTTCTGTATGCTGTTGAAGTTGTTGCAGGGAAGTGTTTAAGTTTCCAACAGGAACTACACTGGTCTTAGTGCTGTGCTTCTGGTTATCTGCATGATCTGCTGTCATGACTAGTCACTTGTACTGTCCTCAGGGTTTGGAAAAAATATTTTTTTACCAACGTGGCACAGAGTTACCTTAAGGTTCATCCACAGAGAAATACATACAACTACAGAGATGCCAGTGCTGCTGCTGTTTATCCCAGATTTCCAGTTGTGGTAAATTTAAAAAAACTTTTTTGGACAGTATTGAAGACTAAAATTATGGCTTGTCTAGTTCTGAGTGTTTCTGGTTATGCTGTTTATATTCTGTTTCATATTTTGAAGGCCTGGAACTAACCTAATCTCTGTATTTCAGTAATAGATCTGTCAATGTGTTTTTGTTGCTGTTTAGCCTGTCTCTTTCTGCACTTGGCATGCAAAGCTCTGTTTTTTACACAGTCCTGTTCAAGCTTCTTTTTTTCCTGATTTTCTGCCCATGCTATAGCCTCTTCCTGAAAAGAAATTCAAACTTAGTTCCCCATTGGAAAACTTCCCTTAATCTTGAAACAGTGAATCTCTGTAGCTGTTTGGTTTCTTTAGAGGAAATACAGTTAGTGCAATTGCTCTACCTTTGTGTGTATTTTCCTCTAACAGTGCTTTAATCTGTCAGTCAGTGATGACTTTTTTTGGCAGATGCTCCATTCCTATAGCTTTATGTAAAATAGCAGATGGGTACAGAAGGCATTACTTGGTTGTCTCCAGTAGGGACTAGGGGAAAGAATGAGCTGTTGGACTCTTGTTTGTCAGCCCTCAAGTGACCAGTCAGTGTTTGTCAGCCATGAAACTGTAGGCAAGCCAAGCAATACTTCTAATCATCTGACAAACTGAAGAAAGGAAGGTATGGACTGGGGGAAGGAGCCAGTGAAGCAGCAGAAATGTACTGTTTTAAGGAGGTGCAGGGGAAAAAAAAAAAAATCTCCCTCCTCAGATGTATTGTGATTATTGGTTTTATATACTGCTGATAAAGAGCAGTATTGGTTTTCTGTGGCTTGCCAATTCATTTTCACTAGTGTGAAATACTGTATTCTATCAAAAGTTAATATGAAAGCATCTACCACAGCTGTTCAGCCTAAATAAGAATTGCAAACTGATGAAAGTGATTATTTACCATTGTGATAAAATCCTTTGTAGGTAGTCAAATCTTTTCTGAATGGGAAATGCCTTAAAACATGAAATGCTTGTCTGTCAGTTTTAAGATCTAGGACAAGTAGCTTGCATAACAGGCTTCTGTGGAAGAAATTACAGCTCTTGTTTTACTGCTATCAGGGACTTGAAACATACTTATCAGAACTGAAGATGGGGAGCTCTTGATTTCTTCTGTGATTTCAGTGAATGTGAAGCTCATTCTGGTCTTAGCATGTGCATCACTGATTTAGGTCAGTAATGTTAAGGGAAGGCTGACATGTACCTTCTTCAAGTATCAGCCATTGAGCCTTGGTTACCTTTCTGAGAACACTGATTTATGAAAAATGCTGAAAAAGTGCAAGCGTAATGGGGTTTCACTTCTTAAAGCACTCTTGTGTGGGATTCCTTTCAGTAGGCAGCATTAGTATTTGACCATAATTTTTTATTTTCTTGTAGTAATAGATTTTAAGCAGATTTTTTGTTTTAGAGAATTATGTTAAAAATTGGTTCACAGAACTTAGTAAGGAAATGTCTTAAAACCTAATGCAAGGCAAACCTGAAGCTTCCTTATCAAAAAAGCTTCTAAAGAAGGTTTAATAGAAAAGAATGAAAAGTGACTTTTTAAGAGTGGTAAGTATAGTTTTGTTTTTTTTTTTTTCTAGGTAACTTTGACTCCATGCAGTGCTTTATCCTTTTACTAATGGTTTGATTGAAGATCCTTTAGCTGCTTATAGTCAGGGTGGATATATATATATATTTATATATGGCAATGGCTCACCATAATCTCCTAAAAAGAGTTGATAAAGTACATGATTTGTCTACTGTGATGTGTAAACTAGGTGTCACATTGGATTGCCTAACCTCTGCCTTGCTGTATTTGTTTGTGGGAGGTGGTGGTATTGGTTTTGTTGGCATGCTGCTGTGTAATTAGGAATACCAGTTTAATTTTCCACTTCTGAAGGAGACCAGATTTTCTCTGTGTGCTTTTTTCCCCACTATTTTGACATTACAATAAGGCTAGGAATGTTGCAGCATTTGAGAGCTGGAATAGTAAAATTGTGCATTTTCAAGTTGTGTACACAATTTAAATTTTCTATTTCTTGTTTTCCTGAAAGGCAGCTGTCTTGACATGGGTACAGATTTTGTATTGCTTGGAGGTGTTAAGAGAATAAATGTAAAGCAGCTACTTTGCATTAAAGCAGGTTCTTTCCTAGTAAGCAACAAGTGCTTTTTTTCATGGTACAGGGAATTTCAATGAAAAACGGCAATTCAGGAGAAAGCCCATTTCATTGTTATGCATGCCAATAGAGTAGAACTTCTGCTTTTTTTCACTAATCCACTGGGCTTTTCTGCTAAAGTGCTGTGTCATCTGAGTCAATTCAATGTTGATCACCAGTTCAGGAAAAACTTGGTTGCAGAGAGTCTTGTATACTTACTGTACATCAATTGCAAGAACAAGGTGCTTAGTTTGCTATAAGATAATCCTCTCAAGGCCAGTTTACACCTGAGAGATGGTATCTGTGGAATTGTTCACTGATTTCCGCCTCTGAGTTTTGAACCCACCACTTTAATTAATATGCTTTAAGTTTGCTTACTGTTTACCTGTTGGGTGAAGGCATAATTTGACGTCCTAATAAGTTACGGGGGAAGGAAGTGAAGTAGGAAAGACCAGAACCGGTAATTTTTGTTGGACTTGTGATCATAATGTGTTGACCAACTTGGGTGTGTCCATATCACCTTTCCAAGACCAGGAATGTGCCATATGGCCAGCAGAGATGGAAGAAAGCAGGAGCAGTGGTTCCAGCTGGTGGGATGTGGTAGCATCAGTCAGAGGTTGAGGCTAAGTATGAGGACAGAAGCCTGGCTCAGATAAATGAAGCTGTAAGCAGCTGATGTGAAATGATCTGCAAAAAAATAACTTAGATCAGAATGCCTGCATTTATTTAAATACATTTTTAAATAGAACTTTATTAAATTAGGCTTTTTATTTTGAAAAAAGCTTCTTAAAGTAAATTATTCAATTAATAACAATTACAGGATAAATGCACAAATTACCATGGTAATTTATTTCCTGATACATAGCAATTGCCAAAGTACACACTTTTTAGCTTGTGGCATGTAGCAATTTGCATGAGTGTATTGTATCTGTGTGGAAGAGAAATTTGAATTCCTTACATTTGCTGAGCAGCAGGAGTACTGGTGGGTGATTGCTGTAGATGGGGTGGTGCAGAGCTCCCTGCTTGTGAGTTACCTAATTTGATGTTTGGACAAGCTTCCGGAGAGTAATACCTATAACACAGTCTTCCCAGTGTGTAGGCTGCAATGAGATTGTAAGATGCATGTGTCATGCTTTGTAATTGCAAAAATATACCCACACCCACTTGTTGATGCCACATAATTCTAACGATGAGCATGGAAGGGCAAAGTAGTTGTTTAACAGGGAGAATGTGGATGGTCTGTTTGAGAGGTGCTGTCAAGGTAGAGCATTATGGGAAGCTCGAGTCTTCACTGCTAGTACTTGATAAAACTCATGAGGGGAAAGGCATGGCTTACATTGACAAGTGAAAACAGAGGGTTGTTTTCTTCTGGTGACAGCTTTAAATCTGAGCTCTGTTCTTTTGACATTTTGGAGTCTCTGGATGGAACATGCATTTGTGAATTACTCAACTGTGGGTTTACTTACAAGGAAAGGTAATATTAGTACTGAGCAATAAATATGTCATGTCCTCTACTAAAAATATCCTTAAAAGTGGGTGGACTTTTGAACATAGTGTTTCTTTTCTGTTCATCTTCTCCCTGACAGCCTAAACATGTCTGATGTTTAAGTGCTGGCTGCTGCAGCCTGTTCAGAGCCAATTCTGGAGCTCATATGACAATGCTGCAGCAACTTGGAAAGTGAAGTCAGTGGAAAAAAAAAAAACAACCAACCAACCAACCAAAACCCCAAGTCCCCAAACCTCCACCTCTGTTTTTGGGAGTGGGGAGGGGAAAGGGGAATGGAGCTTAAAACTGTCCTTACTTCTGTGCTTATGATGTTCTGAGTGGGATGATCTCCAGAATGGACATTCTCCATATAGGATAGTGCCAGCCAGTTCTGACTACTGTGGGAGTTCAGCTAGCTGTCGGGGCTTATTGCTTATGTGTAAAGCAGTTCGTGATTTATTTTATGCTATTCATTCTGTAGGTTTTGTTCTTTAAACTTCTTGCTTGAAAGTCACGAGGCCAGAGGGTACTAACAAGGGTAAATTACTCAAAGTATCCAACTGAGGAGAGAGGGTTGTTTTTGTTAAACCCTTTTTGCTTTCTTGCTTGCCCACAGGAATTGACATATGTATGTAGAAGGCTTTGGCTCTGCTTGAAGTTCTTGATTGACACTTCCTGCTTGGTAGGAGTAGTGTTATGCTTTTGTATCAGCTGCAAATGGTTATGAGTTATTAACTGACTGTGAGATTTCAAGCCAAGCATCTTGTGTTCCCATTGCAGAAACACAGCTGAATGGAGCTTAAAGGGCCACAGATGAAGGAACTTGAACACATTTCTGAAGGTTTAAGATGTGTCTGACAGTGACCTCGTTACCTTACTAATAAAGAAGAGTTTCTCAGCAGGAGCTTAGGATATCTTTACTCCAACTTCTTAATGTACTAACTGGAATGGTGTTCTGACAACAATTCTCCGTAGTAAAGTACTTACCCTGCTACAGAACACTAATATTTTCTCTACTGATAATGCAACTCAATGGAGGAAAGTAATGTTTTGATAAGCATGCGTGAAGATCGTTCCTTTCATGTTCGTTACAGGTAAGACTATTAATTTTAGTATGGATGAGTAAGTGTAGTTAATAATAGAAAGCTAAACAACTTGCAACAAATAGTTTCTGTTACTAATGTTACTGAAACTGAAAGCTAGAATAACTTTTTCTTTTGTTTTTTCTTGGATTTTGAACTATGAAAATTAGTTTTGTAATATAGTAAATTATATTGGTATAATTACATGGTTGTATAGTGTTGGAACTGTGTGCATTGCAGAATAAGACCATTGTCTATATTTGTCTATTTCTGATGCAGTGATACGAGGTATGATTTCTGCATGATAGTAACAGCTTTCTTTCCTTTTAGCTTTTGGGCTGCATTTGCCAGTTGTTGAGTTTTGTGTGTTTCAAATTCTATGTATTTGTCCCGTTACTGCTTCTGTGAACAATGAATTTTTAGGTGTGCCATCAGCTACAGCAGTGTTTTCCTTGCTTAAGATGAAGAAATGAGATTGATGGGTAGAAACGGATTTGATATCTTGGTCTAAAAGAAGTGCTGTTGCTGCAAGTCAAGAGGATATGTGATTTCTCTTTGGAGAACTTGTACCATTTTTCTTCCGGAATCCCCTTTACAGGTGTGGGAGGACATGTTAGCGCTTCAGACTTGATCTAATGAACCTAACAACAGAAGCATTGTGTAGTGCATGGAATTTAGATGGCTGGTGTTTGAAATGGTAAATCTTGCAGCTCATTCAGTAGGAAGGAACACTGGTATGATCGTTCTAATTACAATAAAAATGTGATTCTTGTTGTGTGCTAGCCTCTATCCTGGTCACCCTGGCTTTGGAGGCCTTGTTGTTGCTAGCTAACAGAAACTAAGCATTAGTCTTATTTGAAAGACAATACATGTGACAGCTTAAAATTAATTCTGAAAACATTTTAACAGTGTTAGATTGCAGTTGTACTGGTCTTCTGTTTTGCAGAAGTACAGTTATGGTTAGCAGTGCAGTCAGCAGGAGGAGCTTTTTCATGGTCAGGAAGGATATTAGCTATTAAACTTTCTGCTCTCCTTATTTTGCCCAAATCTTTATATGGTGGCTTTATGAGCAGAAATCCCGAAGTGTGTGAGCATGTTATTTTCTCTGTGCTCAGTGTATCTTGAATTTATCTACGTTCCAGCATTCCTGTACCATGTTTATCTTTGCTGTTGCTGATGCTCTTGATCCTCCCCCGACGGCTACAGGAGATCCTTGCTCACCCTTTAATAAAAGCAGGAGCTGTTCAGGGTACTATTATACCAGTAAATATTGGAAGAAAGCGGCACAGCCAATTGTCTGATTTAAACCTATAAGCCAAAAATAATTGCAGAAAAATTGGCAAGCACAGTCAGAGCAAAATGTCTTACTGCTTTGTCTTCTATTTCAGTCCAGGCTTGAATGATACTGATTAACAGTATCATTAATGGCCTTATTAAACCTTTCCATAAGAACTGTGACCAGATGAATATTTAAAAAACATGGAGGCGTAATCCTTCTAATTTCTTAAAATATGCAAAACTTTTCTAAAACTTAGGGGAGCTGCAAATCCATTCAGTATATTGAACTGGAATTTTATGATGATTTAATTTAATAGCTGTAATTTTGAAAGATTATACTTGGTTGTAGTTTAAAATTTAATATGGGAAAGAATAGGTCATAAATTACTGGGGGAGGGGGGATTTGTCATTTTTTTACCTACTGGTCATGTTCAGGTTGGTTTGGATTTGACTACTTTTCCTTTCTTTCTGGTGTTCCAGTAGAACTGACTTAAAAAGAACTCGGTGGCACGCTCCTAAGGAAAGGCTTTATTATGGATCTGTTTCGTACTGTGCAAGCTGTTTCTCCCCACTGTAGTTGACCACTATCACTTTTTAGCAGCCATTAAAATGCTTCTGTTGGTGGAGAGAAGCTGGGTTTTTTTCATATTGCTTAGTGACTAAAAATGCTGAAGTTAAAAAATGGGGCTAATAAGTCATCTATAGAGTAGAACTCACTTGTCTTGGCCTTCTAAATGCATGCATGAGAAACTTGTAACTGTTTTTATTTTGACTGGAGTTAAAAAAAAAAAGCCTAATTCAGCTGTGTGGTTTCTTTGCTGTATGTATGGGATGCTTGTGTGTTTTTTTTTTCTAAGTCTCCTGTCAAACCTGGTTTGATTAAAGACAGTGCTGCAGTGGAGGTGTAGTTAAGGTGTTCATAGGGGTCAGTGTGGTATGCTTCTGTGGTATGTACAGAAACAAGGACTAAGGGTAGGGAATAGCATAGGATCTTTGTTAGTGTGGCATCAAGAAATTTATTCATCCAAGTTGGAGAGATATAATAGGATTTTCTTGGTTAGTCTCAAGGTATGTTACATCTGTTGTAGGCAGGGGGAAGCAAAGAGAAAAGGGAGCAAGGTGAGATGAAAAGCTTAGAGGGACAGATAAGGATGAGGTAGTTTTACAAATGAGAAATTATTCAGGAGATGCCAACCTTGCAGAGAACAGGTCCAGGCAACTACGAATAGAATAACAAGGTGAAGCCCTATGTGAGTATTTCCATAGTAATATCTGGAAGAGCATTACCCAGTTTAACAGGAACAGAATTTCATTACAAGTGCACAGATGAATGGGCCTTGTTCTCGTCTCTGCAGACTCAATGTATCTTTTGTTTAGCCACTGGGTGTTGAATAAATAAGTAATTCAATTCAGCTCTGGGAACAGAGGGAGTATTTTCATATTCTCCTTGTAACTATTTAATGACTTCCTAAAATATTGATAACCTAGCACAGTCCGGTCTGCCAGTGTGCTGTTTAAATATTAGTAGGGGTAGTTTAAATGTTCTGAAGAGGTAATGGTGTAAAGACTGGAGAAGGTCTAAGTAAATTTTAAGGAGAAAAAAAAAAAAAGGTTAATTTTCATAACATAAATAACTTCATAAATAATGGAAGAAAAAGCCCACAAACCCCAAACCTCTTTTGAGTGTGGTTTTGGTACTTGATGGATAAGCCTGCAAACTTTTAAAATAACTGAATGATTTCACAGTTCTTCCATAAGGTGAATAAAATACTAATATAGGATACATGCAACTGGAAATAAAGACCTTGTTTTCTTTGTTATTTCTTTTATTGCTTATTTAGACTTTGAAATTGTAGAAGGTCAGTAAGAATGGATCCAGATGGAATCATAGCTTTAACTATGTTGTACAGATTCTGGCAACCTATTAACACAAGCTTCCTAGAGTTGCACCCGAGTAGTGTTAAATAGTAGGAATTTTTTTAATGCAGACAATTCCTATTTCCCATTCTCATTTACTTCCTGTAGTTTTGGTTGACTTAAACACTGTAATAATTTTTGTCAGCCTGGGTATAAGCCTTCCTAGGTATTTATGTTCTGTATGAGAAGTCAAATCTTTGATTTTTGTAAGTTATATTATTTCTGGGTTTGGAAAGTCAAATATTTTTTCATGTTCCTTGATGAAAGGGTAATGCTGCCATGGCATTTGTCAGTCTTTGGTGCAGTGTGAAATTAGTTGAATGCAGTATATTGGAAAAATGACCAGTCCATAGCATTCTCTGATGCTGTCTTTGTACCTTTGTAAGCTATGTCTTTATTTCATTGATAGGTGGCTGATGTTTCCTAGTTGCAAATCCAAGCATGATTTTTTTCTTAATAGGACGAATTTATTTAGGGAACCAGAGTCCAGTATAACATTACAGATTTTGCTGAAAGCTATACTCTTTTTAGCTGTTCAAGCTAAAAATCTGAAGAATGTGATTGTATAATGGTCTAAATCCTTCACACTAAGGAGCACCATATTTTCTAGCCATCACTTTAATTGGACATGTCAGTTAACATGAGGTGCCCGGAGAGAACCTCTGGATAGGATTAAGATTACCCAATGATGTGTTTCAAGTCTTAAACCTTCAGTTGCTGATGGTGTAATCATATCTCCCTTGTACTTAACTGTACTTAATCATTTCTGCCTTTTTCTGTCTGGCGTTCAACACATGCACAGTTTAAGAAAACCCAGGTTGTGTGTTCTAGCAAACAGGGATGCTTTCACTTCTTTGAGAAGAGCTTCCAAACCTAAAAATACTGTGTGTTACGGATATCCATCATGAGAAGTTGGGCCTGGGAAGAACTTCATGCCTGACTTATCAGTTGCTGTCTGCATCTTCAACAGCTGCCACATGGCTTTAGTTAAAAAATTAAATATGTCTGCCATCTCGTTGTGCTTAAGTTGTGGAATGTCGAAGACCAGCAGGTATGGTACGGTCTTGTGTTGGTAACTTATTTTACTTACGAATCAGAATCTTCTAGTTCTCTTGAAAGTCATTGGATATTTCCAAAATATTTTCTTTTCATTCAGATTAGACTGTCATATAACCTAATTTTTTCCAATTTAGAAAAATAATGAAATGTGAACAGTGCAGGTAGGTTAAATATCTATCAGTATGTCTTGTCAAAACAGCTGTTTTCTGGTGTTGCCATTAAAAAAGCTTTTGGAACAGTCAGCATTTGATTGTAGCTACTACTGATATATATGTACAAAGGGAAACAGTTTTAGGAATAGAATTCTAAATGTTTTATTCTTACAGGCAGGTAAATATCAAATCATGATACAACAAGGGAATCTTTTAACTGCACCAAGGTTCCGGTTTGAAGTGCAAGCCCTGATACGTACTCTATAAAACAATTGAAAGAAAGAAGAAAAATTAAAAGCAATGGACAGATTTACAATGTTGATGTCCCCTTTTTGGCAGTATTAGCACTCTTTTTGAACACTTATAGAAAGGCTTTGACTGAATTTCCTTTTTTAAAACATGGTGATGACAGTTTTGTGAGCTTTTAAAAATGCACATATCTTCAAAATATGCTTCAAGATGAAGACCTGAAGTAGTCTCATCCTTCTCTCTTGCTCACCTCCCTCATGTTAGGAAAAGTTTGTATATAGTCATTAACGCTTAGTGAAATGTTGTGTTTTGCACACCTGAATTCCCAGTAGCAAAACCACATATGAATGTGTTTTGGCAGCTGTAGTTCTGTAACAACTGCTTTGCTTATTATTCAAAATGTAATCTTCTACCAATTCTATAAATTAATTCACAACTCCTTCTTTACTGCTTGCTGTATTTTCTTTCTACACAGTTATTTGCTTACAGTAATAAAAAGTATTCTATAGAGTCCTGAATGATGGCATTTCAATTAAGTAACTTGCCTTTGACATACATACATTCTGTCATTAATTCAGTGTAGATATTTTTTCTTTACACTCAGAGAATTCTCGTAGCAGTGCCACTATAGGAAATGGTGACGTGCCAGGGAGTATGGAATTACATAGGAAACAACTTTGGAGAAAAGTAGTCATGGTGTTTGATACACAGGAAAAATTGAATTTGTTTTTTTGGGTTTTTTTTTCCATTGAACATTTTGCAGGTAAGTGTGATATGAGCCTAAAAATAAAAGAGCTAGTGTTTGTCAAAACTGGTATTTGCCAATAATAGCTTGTTTTCTAGGTCACTTCTCTGAGATTACGCAGAGGGTGAAAACTGTATTTTTGAATCCTACAGGTGCTATATACAGACAAGATTGTTTGGATTTCCTCCTGAGACTTAAAAAAAAAAAAAGAAAAATGCTGAAGCTGTTTGTTCTGATGTTTGCTCACCACCTTTGAAGTTGCATTTTCCATTTCAGCGTTAGTTTCAGTAATATTACAGTACAAAGCTCATTGCTTGTGCTGTGGTGCTGAGTACCTGTCCTAAACAAATGGAGACCCTCCTGAGTAAAATAACCATTTCAGAACTCGGGTTACTGGACTGAGTTCTGCATTTACAGTGACCGTGTTTCTTTTTGCTTACGTTGCACAGGATGGAGGCTTCCTGCCTGGAGCTGGCTTTGGAAGGTGAGCGCCTGTGTAAAGCAGGAGATTGCCGAGCCGGTGTGTCTTTCTTTGAAGCAGCTGTTCAGGTTGGAACTGAAGATTTAAAAACACTCAGTGCTATTTACAGCCAGTTAGGCAATGCCTATTTCTACTTGCATGAATATGCAAAGGCCTTGGAATACCATCACCATGATTTAACTCTTGCAAGGTAATCTTGTGTCTTTCTTTAACCATATTCTCTGTGCCATCCCATTCTTGTAGAGATGAGCAGTTGGCTGTTCATTTTTCTAGCAAACCCTACTGCTAATATTCTCAGTGAGGGAATGTGGTGATAGCAGAGAGCCGGGGGTTCTGGTAGGTAGCTTGATTGCCCTTTAACCTGGAGCTAATACTTGGTCTAGCACAATAATCCTAGTACTGACTGAGACCTTGCAAGCTTTGTGGATAATTAAATGGCTTCTTTAAATCCACCCTTCCTCACCCTTTCCTGTTTTCTAACACCCAGTCTGCCTGGCTCTCTTGTTTACTAGGCAGAACTCATTCATGTTTCTGTATAAAACATAATACTATGAAATGTAAAACCACTATGCCATTTATGCATCTGATTTTCAGTGACTGGGTATAGATCCAGGAAAAGACAGAGGCACTTAATGCACTTGACCTCAAAATTTAGGCACATACATAGTATTCTCCCTGCCTTAACATGCTCAAGTGCTGCAACCTTGTGGGAACTTTTTGTGTTATTCCTGAAGTATCACAATCTCAGTGGTTCAATGGCAGTCTCATTAGACAGTGGCTTAAATCTTATTTAGAATCTAGGAATGTGGCATTACCTCCGATCTGTCTAGGAGACCAGCATGTCTTAGAAATAACGTAAGATTATGACAGTCCAGTAAAATGCAGGACTAGTTAAACCTCTCCTTCTAATGCTTGGTCTGCCTTTTACATAACCATTAAAAAATTCTCTTTATTCTCTTCCTAAAAGAAATTCATTTTAATGCTATGTAGATGAATCTAGTTGAATGCCATGAACTAAGTGCTGCACAGACAACACCAACAAAATCATAGAATCATAGAATAGTTAGGGTTGGAAAGGACCTTAAGATCATCTAGTTCCAGCTGCAATGCCATGGGTCAGGGACACCTCCCACTAAACCATGCCATCCAAGGCTATGTCCCACCTGGCCTTAAACACAGCCAGTGATGGAGCATTCACAACTTCCCTGGGCAACCCATTCCAGTGCCTCACCACCCTTACAGGAAAGAA
>JASSUY010041758.1:9399-23336 GCA_032466535.1 Forpus xanthops
TAAACACTCCAAGCCATAACTATAAACACTGGTGTTATCAGCACTGTTCCCAAGCCGAAAATCAAAAACACAGTGCTACACCAGCTACTATTTAAAGGGGAAAAATGACTGCTGCTGCTGAACCCACGACACAAGGAAAACAGAAATATAAGACAAGCAACTTTTTTCCCCATAAGAAAGTTTGTGGAAAAGACAGGAGATATATCTAATTCATATTAGGAGAAATATAATTGGAAAAGGAGGTTCAGATTGAAATTTCAACCTTTTAGGCAAAAGACGGATGACACATAGGAGATAAGAGGTGAACATTTATGGAGAAAAGCCAGCTCTCTTTCACCTTAAGTTAGAAGTAAGAACTGCAAGAAAGACATCTGAGACATTTGACTTTAAACTGAAAAAGGATAGATTTACATCAGATATTAGAAAGAAGTCTTTCCTGTCAGGGTGGTAAGACTCTGAATGAGGTTGCTCAGAGAAGTTAGGGCTGCCCCATCCCTGGAAGTGTTCAAGGCCAGGCTGGATGTGGCTTTGAACAACCTGATCTAGTGGAAGGCGTTGGCATGAACCCATGGCAGAAGGGTTGAAACTAGGTAAGCTCTATGATCCCTTCCAACCCATTCTATGCTTCTATGCTTTCATGGAGTTATAATATTTTTTTTGTCCCAGGCAAGTTCTATAAAAATAAATCCTTCTCCAGGTTATTGCAACAGTGCTGCTCCAATTATTACTGTTTAGCCTGGACTTCCTGTTACTGATGGGGCTTTGATGAACATTAAGGATGGGATTAACTTCCTCTAACTTTAAATTCAGGTGCTTATAAATGAGCTACTTAATGCAGTTTCCCTTAATAACCTACAAAGACAAGCAATGAGTAATGAACATATCTCTTCTCATCCAGTTCCTATTCCTGTTTTAGGATGGGATGCATACATGGACTTTACTTCTTCGACATGGAAGAAAACGGATATATCACTGCAGATGTAGATGTCTGCAATTAATCAGATAAATTTCATGTTAGAAGCCTGCTTTTCACAGTTGCACACAGGCATAACGTACTGAAGGCCACCATATGATACACACAAAGAGCTAGAAAAAGGCAGCATGATCAAACCAAAGTCAGAAATCGCATAGCTACCGCCTTTGCTCATGCAGTTCTGATAACCACATATAAAGCTTTGAAACCAAGATATTGTCCTTCTGACAGTAATGTACTTAAATAACAAGGGAGAAAAAATAGCTGAAATGAATTAAAATGCTTTCATGGCTACCATTTTGACATGTGAAGAAAAGAGAACATTAAAAGGAAAGGAAAAAATAATTTATCCTCTGCTTTTTGTAAATATCTGATTGGAACATTTTGACCTGATTTGAAAGATTCTGACAAGCTTGTGTTGTAACATGAGTGTCGGGTTGCCCAGCAATGCTAACTCGTACAAGGAAGCAGTCAGGATCCTGTATTTGAAATGGCTGTGGGTACAAATAAGGGCTTTGCTCTGCAAGTAATCCAGAGTCAGTGAGAGATTTGGAGGTCAAGGAAAAAGTATTATGCTTTATGAGGTGAAATATTTAGTACCAGTATTTAAAGACTGAAATATCTTTTTAAATATGGCTGTTAGCTATTATTTACCCAATGATTTATAGTTCAGTTCACCATGCAACAAGAAAGTTTGTACTTGCTTTGACCAACTAAAGTATCCCTTGGGTATCACTTGCTTCCTCCTCTCTTCTGTTCTTTATTTCTTATATTGGACCTTCTTTTTTTATGTCTCTCATTGCAGTAAGTCCAAGGTACACATGTTTCACGCCCACCTTTACAGCCATTACACCCACTGGAATCACAGGTGGAAGAGTTAACATCAGTGTCACCTTTCAGGTCCTTCAAGATAAAATTTGGATAAGACATGGTAAGAGGGGATGATCTTTCAGAGAAAACGTTTCAAGATCTCTTCAGATTTAGGCAATCATGACAGTATTGGCTTGTTGAGAAGTTTATCACAGCAGCCAGAGACTATAAAAATATAAACCAAGAAGTATAGAGGTCTATGCTATGGGGCTTGTGACAGCCCACAGTGAAAGCTTGGCCCACAGGAGGACTAGAAACACATGAATGAGACAAGGTTAAAGTGTTACCTGATAGTGCAGGTGGAAGGGTCATGTGTTTTTACAGCTGGAGGACCAGCATGCTATGACTTTTCCCTGGGTTTGATACATAATTCAGATTTAGTAATTGCACAACTTCAATGTAGGGAGCATGGCTTCATTGTGTTCTTAAGACCCATCTTTGATGTCAGAGTAAGAGTCTTCCAGGACTAGACAAGAGCATTAAAGCAGGGGAAAGTATTTTCTCTGTTCATGCATATGAAAGCAGATTTTGCTGAAGGAAAGTGTGAATTTTGAGTTAAGCATTTTTCTGAGCATGTTGTTCCCATCTCATCCCCCAGCTTGTTCCAGGCAGTGTTAATTCCCACATCCTGGGAACATTAGGTCAATTGTTTGTCAAATTACCCAGGTGAGTTCACACTTGCAATGAGCTAGATTTCACCGGAGGCTGAAAATGGGATCCTGGCATGCCTTTGCTATTCCTATATTTATACACCCAGGCATCGTTCACTGTAATGCTTTCCTTTGCAGGAGTTGGGCAACCCACCACAAATCCTTGGGAAAGACTGACCTCTTCTGGGAAGCTGAAATGCCGCTGCTCAGGGAACATGAAACCCGCCATTGTCCCCTGGAATTTTCCCCAGGCATTTTGGGCAGCAAGCTCTTGGCATTGGCTGCTAAACGTTTTCAGGTTTTTTTTCTAGAAATGCTTTCTTAAAGATGCTTTCTGCTTGCTGGCTGTTTAAGCCACAAACGTTTGTAGACTTGCACTGGCTAATTTTAGATTCTCCCTCACGTCCCTCATGATTATTTTCAAGTTCAGAGAGGTTTTTTCAACCGATTCAACTTTATCATCCTCCTTTCTGCTTCCTTCCTAATATTTCAGCCCTTTTCCTGGTGCTCGGCATTGGTAATAATCCCAAAGTCATAGAATCATAGAATCATAGAGAGTACCAAGTTCGAAGGGACCTCAAGGATTGCCTGATCTGGTCTTTCTAGGAAAACATGACCCAGACTAGATCCAGTCCTGATGAATCCTAATAGTGTCCAGTGTTGGAAAATCCACCACTTCACTGGGGAGATTATTCCAGTGGCTGGTTGTTATCATGGGTAAAAAATTCATGGTGAAAACAAAACAACCCAAGGCACTGTCCAACCTGGCCTTGAACATCGCCAGCGATGGAGCATTCACAGCTTCCCTGGGCAACCCATTCCAGTGTCTCACCACTCTCAGAGTAAAGAATTTCTTCCTCAGATCCAATCTAAACTTCCCCTGTTTAAGTTTGAACCTGTTACCACTTGTCCTCTCACTACAGTCCGTAATGAAGAGTCCCTCTCCAGAATCCCTATAGGCCCCCTTTCAGATATTAGAAGGCTGCTATGAGGCCTCCATACAGCCTTCTCTTCTCCTGCCCCAACTCTCTCATCCTATCCTCATATGGGAGATGCTCCAGTCCTGATCATCCTCATAGCCTCATGTTGAACAAGACCAGTCTCAACACCGATCCCTGAGGGACACCACTCATTACTGGTCTCCAGCTGGACATTGAGCCATTGACCACAACTCTTTGTGTGCATCCATCCAGACAGTTCTTTATCCACCAAGTGGTTCATCCGTCAAATTTATGTCTTTCCAATTTAGAGACAAGGATATCATGTGGGACAGTGTTGAACGCTTTGAGCAAGACCAACTAGTGTTGGTGAGTCCTGGAATGTCACACTGATGTTACCTCTTTCAACACAGGTGAGTCCAACTGGTGAACTCAACTGGGAAACCTAATGCTGCCACGTGTTAAAAGGAGGTCTGGAAATGAAGGAGTTCCCTGAGCTTGAAGAGCCACCCAATTTTTTAACTCCAATATACTGAACAGTAACTTTCTAAGTGTTATGTAGATTCTCAGTCATAGCTTAGACAATTCTTTACACTTCAACAACTTTTAAGAGCCAAGCCTTGACATGTCCACTCTGTTTCATTGTTTTTGAAATCTGTATAGGGACGTAAGGGTCTGGTTCTGGTGTGCACTCCCTCTTATACTGCGAGCAGTGCCAGCACTTGCAGAGGAGACTGGAAAAATCTGTTATCTAGGTCTTTCATTGATAAAGATTGTGTCAAACTTGAGGTTTAATAAAAACTTTTAATGCATTCATATTTATCATCACATTTATTGGTGAAGTCCAGGTAAAAGTCCAGTGTTACATTCCTGTGTTAGTGGTCTCAATGGTGGACTTCTGTAGTGTGTGGAAAAGCATTTTTTTTTCACCAGGTTTTAATTTTGCTATCTTTCTGTCTATGCTGACTGTATCACCAAGGTGACTTTGCCATAGGTCGACATGCTAGTGGCGACTATGTACGCACAGACAGGCCAATATTGTCCTGTCCAAGGGAGCTCACTCATTACTCCAGCTGTCCCCTTCAGCTCTCATATCCATTGAGAAAACCATTAGCTTCAATTGGTGTTTTTGGCCACATGAGGAATTATCAGCCACTGAAATCAAAAGTCAGAGAGAGAGGGGACTTTGCAGTTGACTTAAGATGAATAATAGGATACTGAACTGTCCAGTCTAGTCTGTATGATCCACATCCTCCAGGAGCTCACTGAATGTCAGTAGCATTTGACAAAGACCCTCAGAGGTCACAGGGGATGGGATGGGATAAGTGAAATGCAATATTTGCCTGCATGGAGAACAAACATCCAAGCAAAGCAATCATTTCCAGGCCAGGATTATTGATATAAAAACAGCAGAACTTAATTAAAAATGAATGTAATTAAAGCCAGATGCAAGAAAGATTTTTTTTCCCCTGCATACCACTTTGTAGACTCATTGCATGACTCATGGGGAAAGTGCAGTAAGTCAAGGTGACTGGGAACATTCAAGGAGCGATTATCTGGAATCACTAGTGGAGCTGGTGGTAGACAGCTGTGAACTGGGAACAGGTCTTGATGAGGTGCATGGCCTTTAACTCCTCTGGCATGTAATGAGTGCTGTAAATCTCCCTGTAAGAGGCAGTGGTAATGTGGGTATATTCAGTTAGCAGCCTTGCTTTAATCTCTATGTGACATCAAGAGAAGAAGAGGGGGACCCTTGCTCCAGGACCTGAGTGACTTGAGCTTCCTGAAACAGTTGAAACTACTCACTTAGATATGGGAATTCTGTGCAGTATTTTGAAGGCTGAAAAACTAAATTCAGGTCTGAAAAGCTTTTGTATGGACCTTGAGGAACTGCATGGCTTTCCAGGGATTTACACCTCTCAGAGCAGAGCCTGGAGTTTTATATCTAAAATCCCTGAGCTTGTCCACAGCTATTTCCTTTCTGTATGTGTATGAGTATTTCACAGAACAGAGAGCATTCGTATCATACCATAATGATCATCTGGCCTGTGGTGATCCAGGTATGAAACCCAGGGTTGGGACAACCCCTGTGCACAATGAGTCCTTTTCCAGGTCCTGACAGTGAGTTGATATATAAATTGTGGCAACATATCTTTTTGCTGTGCTTCAGTGTCTTTTACTACAAAATAAGGGTTGCTCATATTCTCCAGAAGGTGGTGAGCTGTGAAAATTAATTAGGACTTGATTAATTTCACCTAATATTAAATTAATATTTACCTAATATTAAATTAAACAACTGAGGGAAGAAATGTTAGGTGGTATGAAGCATCCAGGAGGTTACAGCTACTTTGAGTCAGGAATTGTTCACAGGGGCTTCAGTCTGCCTCCTCCAGATGTCATGGCTGAAATACATCTTTATTCTTGAAAATGCAAGTTTAGGTGATTGTACAGTCATTTCCTAACTCATTTCAGCCCAAATTAATTGGGATCATTTCTGCAGCTAGACATGGCTTACTTGTCAGGAGCTGCTAAAAAATCCATCCCAGCGCCATCTGTTGGGTTGGGAACAGGACTTTCCACTTGCTTCCAGCCATAGAGAATTTTAACAGTTAAAAATCAAAAATATCTGAAACTTTCTGGCATTTCCCAGCTCTCCTGAACAACTATCTCTGAACATGCCTGGTGTAACAGCTCCTGATTCTGGCAGCAACAGTACTTATATACTGTGAAGAGATTGCCTACAAATCATTGGCTTCAAATGGACCACATCTCTGAGAGGAATTTCCACAGCTTTTCTGGGCACCAATCACATGGTTATTAGCCATCTGCAAATCCAGACAGATTATGAGCTCACCACTTTGCTGGGCTATCTTGTATTGCAACTGTTTAAATTTCAGACTCAGTTTTTCCCACCTCTGGAGTTGTATACATTCCCTAGTGACTACCTTGATTGGCGATAAACCAAAAGGATTGGTTTTGTGTCTCCACATGTTTTCTTCCTGTTCCAAACTTTGCCAGATTTAAGCCAATATCAATGCTTCTCTGTCCTTTCACATCTGTTAGATATTGTGTAACCCCAAAGTTCCCCTGGTACTGACTTCTATGCTAAAGCTCAAATACAAAGTTGCAGTTAGTCCTTGTTCCTCAAATTTTGGATGCAACTTTTCCATCTAATCTTTTTCAGTTTACATGTATACTTCTTTATCAAAATGGGTGAAGGCTTTTGCATAAATACACTAAACACAGATGGTCAGTCTTGGGCAAGCTTTGCATTTTCTTCAGGGGAAAAAAAAAATCTTCTCTTGATGGGCAGTTTTCTGAATACTCCCAGATATTAACATAAATGCTTTGCAAAGTTAATTTTATTTTCAAGCTCCCTCAATTTGCAGACTAAATATGTTTGTTGGAGGCTTTTTTTTTCTTTTTTTATTGGTTCTCCCTAGCTGGCTCACATTGCAATTGTTTTTCTTTCTGCAAAGCTTGAGGCTCTTTAATCTGTAGTTTTAAGTCTCTTTCATAAAGTCCTGGACGCTTTCACATTCTATGAGTTGCACCATTATTTCCTGCTTGAAGAATAAGCCACAGTTTCCCATTTGGGACATTAGAACTCACTGCCAGTGCCAACACTGACATCCTTTTTGCTGGAAATTAGCCGATATTTAGGATTTTGAAAAAAAAAGCACTAGGCATTGTAAGGGTGAGAATTGTGAATTTACAGTGACTGTAACTAAGGTTACATTTCCCAAAAAGGGGCAGGAAAAGGTTTTTTTTTTTCACAATTCAAAATCTCTGTCTAGATAGCTGAAATGTTCTCTTATTTCTAATTTTTTTTTTTCTCTCAATTTCATATAAACAGCATAGGGTTTTTCTCCGTCTCTGTGGCATTCCTAAATATACATCTCCATTTGTGATTTCATCCAAACAAACACTACCATTGCTATTAATAAAATTCCAGCATAACAAGTAGGGTCTGATAATTCCATGTTTTATTCTTTGAAGAAATTTAATGGATATTCTTCTGCATTTATCCCAAAAGATAGGTATGTTTCCGTAAAAATATTTTAACACTATGACAATGTCTGGCATAATTTAGCTGTTAGACCAAATATCTAAGCCTGACAAGCCCACACAGCTGAAATTGGATGTCCTGCTCCCTCCCCTGTCTTCCTTTCTTGCCTCAAAAAGAAACACATTGTGCTTTGCTCATGCAAAGATGAGAAGGTAGTTTTCTGTGTTCTGTGGTTTCATTGTTTTAGCCCTCTCAGGTTAAGAAGTCATAAGATTGTCTTTAAAATCATTAGCATTTTCATTAACAAAAAGTTAAGACTTTGGTCTTTGATGGTAGCATTTTTGAGACTTTCTTGGCAATTACATGAGCTGGGAATATGCTCCTGGCTTCCAATAAAATCTGAGGTTTTCCTCAAATTGCCAGATCCTAAGAACTGTGATTTTCATAGAAAAGAAAAAGAACAAAAAAGAAACATAAAATATTTGAAAACTTCTGCTTATGACTGAGCATTTGTGTTTACTGCATGCTTGCTTTGTTGTCTCTGATCTGTTTTAAATTCTGAATGTTTGAAGTGCTTAAACATTTGCTTATCTTGGAACATATGGTACCACTGATTTCTAAGAGAATGCTGAAAACTTCACAAAGCTACGCATATGTTTAGAAATGCTTTGTTGGAACAAAGATAAAGGTAAAAAACTTTAGTATAAATTCTGCTGTCTGAAAAGGACTGTAGAATCATCCACTGTATGCCACCCACATGTCCACTGAAACTAAAACCTTTATTAGTATTTTCCACTTTCTATTCTCTTTTTCCTCTGCCAAATTTGAAGAAAACTTTCCTTCTGCTTTTGTCCAAGTTTTGCTTATTTTTTATTTATTATTTATTTGTGACAGGGTTACACTTCAAGAGTTTTTATAGATTGAGTCCTGACCTCAGGAACATCCTTACCACCTTTTCATTCTAAGGAAACTGAAGCAAAAAGTCTCCCAGAAGTAATGGTCTTCTTTCACCTAGCTACAGAATAGTTTGGATTAGGACCAATCCCTGATGACAGTCATGTTTCTATTAGCTGGTAAAGTTGTTAAATCAAGATTACTGGACCCAGCAACTCCAGCATGTTTTCAGTTCAGTATCTCAGGAGCTTACTCATTTTTCAGTCCTACTTGTGGATGGATTAACTGGATGCTTGTTGAATGTGCAAAACATGAATTTGACAGTATGCCAAAGACATCTTTTCAGAAATATTGTCCTTCCCTTATACAATGGCTTGCTTCACCTCCAGGTTGTTTTTTTGTTGTTTTTTTTTTCTTCTTTGCAAACAATCGAAAGGTTTTTGGTAAACAATATAATGTTAAATATATTTATCAGCACTGCATACTGCTTGACAAAAGGGTTGCTTTCTTCCATTTCGAGCAATTAATATGATTGGGCTGCTGTTTCAGATGTGGTATTCATATGCCTGGAGAACTCCATTCTTGGTGGCAATGTACTTCCAGCATTTTCCACACTTACTTATGTCTTTCTACCTCTGCCCCATGTTGGGCAAAAGGATAGAAGAGCAGAGGTCTTAAAGCCACACTGCATTTTCTACAGACAAGTGACTCTGATTGTCGTGGTTTAAGGCCCTCAAACAGTTCTCTCACTCACTTCCCCCTCCTTCTTCCCCAGTCCCGGGGGGATGGGGAGGAGAATCGAAAGAATGCAACACCCACAGGTTAAGATAAGAACAGTTTAGTAACTAAGGTATAACACAAATCAGTACTGCTACTACCAGTAATAATAATAAGGCAAATACAAGGAAAGAATACAAGAGCTCACCAACTAATTTCCACCCAGTCCTACCAAACAGTGCAACCCCATCACCTGATACCAAGCCTGACCACACAGTGGCCCCCTCACCCTTCCAGGTCTCTGCCCTCCGTTTCACATCCTGGGCATGACATGCTGTGGTATGGAATACCTCCTTGGTCAGTTTGGGTCAGGTGCCCTGTCTCTGCTTCCTCCCAGCTTCCTCCTGGCTTCCCCTCCTCCCTGGCAGACCATGAGGCTCAGAAAGTCCTCTGCCAGCCTAAATATTCTAAGCCATAACTATAAACACTGGTGTTATCAGCACTGTTTCCAAGCCGAAAATCAAAACCACAGTGCTGCACCAGCCACTACGAAAAAGAAAAAATGACTACTGCTGCTGAATCCATGACACTGATATAGCATATTCTGGTCAAGAAAAGACAGAAAGTGTGGCATCAGGAATTGAGGAGAACATGAAAGAATGAAAATTAGGGAACTTCTCAGTTATGAAGGAAATATAACATGTAAACGTAACCTTAAAAGTTGGAAGCCAACATCTAAGCAGACAGAGATCTAATATGCAGCCACAAAGCTGAAGAAAGAAATGGTTTACAGGTGATAATCTGATTAAACTCTCCACTGACTGCACCCGAGATTCTATCAGATTAAGTCTCACATACTAGCAATTTGGGCATAGTCAGCCCCTTCACTGTTCACTTATCTAGGCATGAGAAAGCTTGAGGAAAGAGCAGCTGTGTTTCTCATACTTCAATTGAGTCCTGATGGGTCTGAAGAAAAGTCTGACCTTTTCGGTCTTCAACCACAAGGCTGGATGGTTGCACCAATTTTAGTAAATTGATTGTGCCAAGGAATGTTCCCAGGCACTCAACTCCAACTAACTACTAGTAAACTGTTAGAACAATCCATAGCGCACTTTTAGTCTTGGTCAACTATCACCTTCCCAAACCATTCCTGGAAACTTTTTGTGAATTTGTCAAAGGGACTGAACCCAAAGGCATTTGGATGTGGCAACCCTCTTCTGGAGGTAAAAGCTTAGTAGTGCAAATACAGATATTTCTATACCCCAGTTTCATGGGCAGACTGAAGACAGATCTTGAAGCCTGGTGGTGATTGTTACAGCAGAACTGCCTCCAGGGTTTCAGGCAAAAGAACAACAATGGAAAATAATAAACCTCATCATAATATATCTATAATTAAATTAAAGGGTGAGCCTTTCTGCCTGCTCTGTTAATCTAATTAAAATAGGCTGTTGAAACTGGTGGGAATAGATGCCATTGCAGGTGTGACTGTGATGCAGACACATTGGAACAGGCCACTAGGCTAAAGAAAACACCACCTTTCCTCAGACCAGTACCTCTCTGCCAAGCATTTCTGTTCACTGCAGGTTATAAAGCTAAACAAGATCTGAAAACATCAATAGACAAGATAAAAATATAATTTTGGATAAAGGCAACGTGAAAGACCAAAAAGAAAGAATATTCTGCTTGGGAGGAATCATTAAAAGCTACAGAACCATTCAAGATAATTGTTGGAAGATAACAGAGGACTATAAAATTATGAGGAGAAAAGAAAACGTGAAAAGAAACTAACTTGCTGGCTTTCTCCAGTGCAAGAATCAGGGGGCACCAAATTAAATCAACATGTGGCATGTCCACAGAGCTTTGAAACTGTTACAAGAATCTGTGTATGCCTATAGTCATCATGATTCACAAAGCAGATTTACCTACAACTCTTAAACAAATATACTACTTCTGGACATGGATTATTGGAAGTCAAGGCATTATTTGGAAGAAAAGTAATGCACGCTTGTCCGGTTGTTACATTCCTCCCTTTAGGAATCAGCTGATGTCCTAGGCAAGGAGGATCTTTCAGGTGGCCCAGTGTGGCCATTCCTATGGTCAGACTTGGATCTGGGGAGAGAAACCTAATCCAGTAACTGACTGGGTAAATGAAATTCCAGTCACTATCTCCGACTCCTTCTTTCTACCCCACCAGTCATGAAGCTTCTCAGTCATCCTTCATGCCTTCTGCTCCCTCACTTCCAACTTCAGTATCTCTCCAGTTAGCTGACTCCATATGACAGAAGCAGCTCATAGGTGCAATCTTTAATTTTGCCTGTTACCCATGTGTGGGTTCTGAGGAAGAAAGTCCTTAGAACTACATCTGCTGATGATAAATCATCTATCAGTCTTGCCTCAGAAACTGCCTCAGAAACTCATTCATAAAATCATAGAATCACACAGTCATAGAATCATAGAATGGTTTAGATTGGAAGAGACCTTAAAGACCATCCAGTTCCAACACCCTGTCACTGGCAGGGACACCTTCCACTTGACCAGGCTGCTCCAAGCCCTGTCCAACTTGTCCTTGAACCTTGCCAGGGATGGGGCAGCCACAGCTTCCCTGAGCAACCTGTGCCAGTGCCTCACCATCCTCACAGAGAAGAACTTCTTCCTAATATCTCATCAAAATCTTCCCTCTGTCAGTTTAAAGCCTTGTCCTATCCCTATCTGTCCTTCTCAAAAGCCTCTCTCCAGCTTTCTGGTCAGCCCCTTTAGGTACTGGTAGCTCCTCCAAGATCTCCCTGGAGCCTTCTCCAGGCTGAACAAGCCCAGCTGTTTCAGCCTGTCTCCATCAGAGAGGTGCACCAGCCCGTGGGTCATCTTCGTGGCCTCCTCTGGATCCATTGCAGCTCAGCATGGCACTTTCAGCAAATCAATTACCATTCCTGCCCTCATCAAACTGCACCATCGTGGTCTTTCCTCATTAAGGGATCCAAAGCATCAGATGCATTACTTACTCTTGATGTGCATCAGATATGCAGCCTGGCATGATGCATATCATTTCATTTCTGCTCTGAAGATGAAATGATCTGGTGATAAACCAAAGCTGAAGCAACCAGGGTGCCCAGAGTGTTTTGGGCTGCTGTAATAGGGGGGCTTTCCAGAGAACCCTGATCATTTCCCATTCACTCAAGGTTCTCTATTTCTTGATCTGCAGAAGGGATAGAGTGTATCTCATCTGCTGAATAGCTCAAGACCTCATCAGGGTCTGGGGTATGTGAACAGCAGAACTGGGACCTCCCATGTTTGCTGTTGTTCCACTCTGGATGAAGTTCATCTTGGCAGCCTTAAGAGGAAAGGCTCCCTACTACATTAGCTCTCCATCAGTTCTCCATCAAGCTATCCAGCCTTCCATGCAACGCTGTTTTATTTGGAAAACGTGACTACTTGTGGCAAACAGTATTTACAATTTAATTTTCTGTTGTTGTTGTTCCGGCTGATGTGAAATCCTTGGCTTTCTAGTGAATGCTTAATAAAGTCTATTAAAAGTGCAAATATAGCAACTCCATTTTGGAATTTCTTCCTTTTTTTTTTTAATTGATTATTTCTTAAAGGTAAAACTTTAAATGCAATGGCAAAATATCAGGAGTAATTAGACTGGGGGGGAGAGTTGTTAATTTTTTTTTGAGAGCTATAAATCAGAAATGAAACAAAACTCACTTTATATTTGTAGACAAGAGTGTGTATGTGTTTATATATTTCTCTAATACTTGCCAGTTTTGTTCTTTTTTCTTCTTTTAAAGCACTACAAGCAATAACACTGTGGATGATAGAACCCTTTCTGTTTATTCTTGTTTTCCTTCCAATAACGAATAAGCTTGAAGGGCATTATTTTAACTAGGCTCTTGTAATCCTTTAACGGGGCTTGTTGAAAATAAGACCCTGCACTGCCAGACACCGTGCAGCAAAAAGCTGCTTAGTGCCAAACTCCTTGGCCCTGGAAATGCTGGGAATTGGCTGATTTTTCCTTCTGTGTTTTTCTACATGCCTTCCTGGGTCCCAAAGAAAGTCAGAGTCCAAGCAACACCTGAAACTTGGTCCCTCTCCTCAAAGAGTGACACTGTTTCATTTGATTTTTAATGCACTGCTTCCAAGATGGGATGAGCCTTAAGGGGCAGAAAGCTTTCAGAGCTGTTAAAAAACAGAGGTGCCTCAGGACAGATGGTCACAGAGAAACACACGAAAGCACAAAGTCTAAAAGCTCCAAAACCTCAAATTTGTATAAAGAAGGTCTTAGAAAAGTTTAAGGCAATCTTGCTTTGTTTGTTTACAGAAGAGAAAGGAGGATCCCACTCAGTCTACAACTTAAGACCTGCAGCTAACCATCTGTCTGTTCAATCCAGCCTGGGGTAGGACGTTCTGCCTTCATGCTTCAGCTAGCTCACAAAGTATGCCACAGTTCCTCTTCTATCCATACCAACTAGCACTCGCCAGAAGACATGTCACTCTGAGCCAGGAGTTGCTCCTAACAGATCATATGGATGTGGGTCTCCTGTTTGGGGATGTGGATGGAAAAGATAAGGTATCATAGGACTCAGAGTTAGATGATCCCTTGATTCCTTAATTTGCTATATGTCCATAATTTACTTAATTTTTCCACACTTTTACAGTAAAACTGAAGAGTATCTTCTTCTCCAGACAAATTCAAAACATAGTTGATTATGATTCAAAGAAGCCAGTAGATATTCTCCACAACACTGTAGGGAAGCATAAATGGATCCAGTCTCAGTAGGCTTCTCAAAAGGCCCCTCTACTCTGCTCTTGTGCGATCTCACTTGGAATATTGTGTGCAGTTCTGGTGTCCTCAACATAAAAAGGACATGGAACTGTTGGAACAAGTCCAG
>JASSUY010041761.1:0-13111 GCA_032466535.1 Forpus xanthops
ATACTGGGGAAGATACCATTGTGGACGAGTCAAGGAAGATGACATCAGTGGACTCCTGGGACCCATCGATGGGCTGGATCTCTCTTCCCCCCCATAGGGATACCTGTGGGTAAGACTTTCACTGTATCCAGTGCTTCTTCTCCAGGAAAACTTAGAAACTCTGTAGAGTTACTTTTCACTATTACCTTTATATTTTGTTAGCTAGGCTGTGTTAATTTTATCGAGTGCTTGTATTTATGTAACTATTATTCGCATGTGCTTTTGCAGACAGTATTTATCACCAGCAATCCATAAGCACCTGTACCTATTGCATTAATAAACTAATTTTCCTACTGAATGTGACCCCATTTTGAGTTGTGGTGCACTCTCAGTGAATCCAGATTAGTAAGGTTTGAAATAGCAAACGCGGCTGGACCGATAGTTGCAGCTAATTGGACTGGGCAGTGTAGGGTGCTGTCAGTGAATCCAGATCAGTAAGGTTTGAATTAGCGAATGGATCGGTAGTTGCATATTGGAGCCATTCCCTGTCCTTCCTTTAATAAAGCAAGGGGATTGTTTTCCACTATCAGTGAATCTGGATCAGTAATTTTTGAAGTAGTGAACACGGCCGGACTGGTATTTACATATTGGAGAATAAAGCAAGGGGTTTGTTTTTCCCCCCCTTTAAACACATGCCACAGCATGTCATGCGCACTATGAAAACTGGGGGCAGTTACCCGGAAGAGCTAGATCACTGCTTGTGTTGGGCTGGGTAAATTAAAATACAGTGGCATGAAACACTTTTTCTTGAAAATAGCTGAAACAAAGTAAAATAATTTCTATTATTATTATTATTTGAGATAAGCTATGATTACTCTGTATTTATCTTTCCATTACCAGTGATGATCAGCAAAGACCCTTGAGCTGTCACATAAAATTCAAATCTACCAAAATATTCTTAAGTGACTGTGCAAATATATAACTGTCGAACTTGAACTCATGACAGAAATAGCTGAAATTCAAGCAATGAGAAGCATCAAATTAAGATGTTTAAATCTTGCTAGTCAAGTCTGATTACTGCTTTTGATAAAACTACAGTATTAATGGTTTCAGAGAACACAGCAGATGCAATATGTTTAGATTTTACTGGAGCATTTGATGTGCTGCTTTGTGAAACCATATAAAATTAATTTAAGTTGGCTCAGATAAGAACATTACCACAGAGCCTGAAGAAAATCACTGCAGAATTATAAACAGTCATAATAATCATTCCAGTTTTGCTGCAGAGAAGTTTCTGAGAAGATTAATAAGATCTGATTGTTTGTTTTCATGTTTTTTACCTGTTATATGGTGATACAAACAGCATATGATAATTTTTTTATGTGCCTGAGGCACCTGGACAAGTTTGAGAAGTGGGCTCATGTGAACCTCATGAAGTTCAACAAAGTCAAGTGGAAGGTCCTGAAGCTGGGTCAGTGCCTTCCCCAGTATCAGTACAGGCTGGGGGATAAAGAGCTTGAGAACAGCCCTGCTGAGGAGGACCTGGAGGTACTGGGGGATGAAAAACTCAGCATGAGCTAGCACTATGCACAAGCAGCTGAAAAAGCCAACCATATCCTGGGCTGCATCAAAATGATGGTGACCAGTAGGTGATTCTTCCCCATTTTTCTGCTCTGGTGAGACCCCACCTAGAGTACTGAGTTAGTACAAAAAAAATGGACATGTGGGAGTGGATCCATGAAAATGACCAAAGGGTGGAATATATCTCCCTTGACAGGAGAGACACCAGGGAGATAAAGAACATCGGGTAATGGCTTTAAACTAATGAGAGTAGATTTAGACTTGATATAAAGAAGATATTTTTTATAATGAAGGTAGTGAAACACTTCATCACATTTCCCAGAGAAGTTGTAGATGCCCCATCCCTGGAAAAATTCAAGATAAGATGGGACATGGCTTTGAGCCTCCTGATCTAGTTGAAGATGTCCATCCCCATTGCAGGGGGATTGGACTAGATGACCTTCAAAGGTCCTCTCCAACCCAAGTTATTCTATTATTTTATGATTCTTCAAGGGCAATTAAAGGGCAAGTGTAAAGTCTTGCAGCTGGGTAAAACTTAACCCAACAGTGCAGCAGAGGCTGGGACTTACCTGGCTAGGGAGCAGCTCTGTGGAAAGATACCTGGGGGTCCAGGTGAACAACAAGCTCAGTATGAGTGAACTTTGTGCAGGTGTGGCCAAGAAAGCCAAAAGGATGATGGGGAATATCAGTAAAGGCATCACTAGCAGAGATAAAGATGTTGTCCCAGTCAGTTCTTGTCAGGCCACACTTGGAATACTTTGTTCTGTTTTGGTCCCCGCCATACAAAATATGTGGACAGTCTGGGGAGGGTTCAGAGAAGGGCCATCAAGATGATCAAAGGACTGGAGTGTCTGTCGCATAAGGAAAGGTTGAAAGACCTCAGTTTGTTCAGCCTTGAGAAGTGAAGGCTCAGGGGAAACCTTATCTCCATGTTCCAGTATTTAAAGGGTGGCTACAAAGAAGATGGAGACTCTCTTTTTACAAGGAGTCACATGAGAGGTGATGGGCACAAGTTACTTCTGAGGAGATCCTGGTTGGACACAAGAGCAAGATTTTTCACAATGAGAACATTCAGCCATTGGAATAATGTCCCCAGGGATGTGATGGATTCCAGAATGTTGGTTGCATTTAAGATTCAGCTGGACAGGGTGCTGGGCCATCTAGTATAAGTCGTGCTTTGCAAAGAAAGGTTGGGCTTGATGACCCTTGAGGTCCCTTCCAACCTAGTATTCTATGATCCTATTATTCTAAGTACTTTCTTCTTGGAGTTTGGTGGGTAATTTGGAGGTAAAATCTGTGGAGTTACCTGGTTTTTTTTCCAAGAAAACTCTTCTTTAGTGGAAAGCAGGTAAAATAAAGTCTCCATCAATTTTCTTACTGATTTAAATGGGAGTCATATTTTTCTCTAAGCTAGATTGTGCTTACATATTTGCTCAGGATATTCTCTTCACAAATTGGTAGTCATATGAATGTTGTACATACCAAAGGCAATGATAAATGCAGTTATTTTACATGAAACACATGGGAAATTTGAGATGGGTATTAAGAAATTATGTAGAAACAGACTGTTTTTCTGTGTGAATTCCTCTAGTCCATGGGAAAATGGAGTAAAAACGTCTAGAAACACATGCTGATTGTGAAGGGGGAAGGAATGGTCTATTAGGACATCTCTACTTATATAATCTAAATAACAATGTGTGCATACCTTTGTATATATATATTTTTTTTGTACTTCTAAGTTGTAACAGATTTATTATTTTATATAGAGCAATCAATTCATCCTCTACCTACATCTTCTGTTCTAATATATGTCTAGCTCTGTCTCACTACAAATAGAATGAAAAGATTTGACAGAAGATTTTAGGGAAAGCTTAGAGATTTGGGGAAATTCTGGCTAGTTAGTCAGCTTGCTTTAAAATAAGACCTTGCAAGCATGCAAGCCTGGGGAGAGTTTAATTAAAGCAAAAGGGAAAATTAAACTGAAATGGAAAGGGAAGGGGGGAAAAATGGCAGCAGGGAGGGAAATAATATCAGTTAGGGAAGCTGCTGACAGGATGAGAATAAAAAACAGCCAAAATGTCGTGTTTCATAATCATGCTGTGGTTATTCTTTCCTGTTGTTCTTCTTACAGATGTCTTCCACAGATACTTATCACATAAGGAAGAGATTTCTCTAGTGAAGGACAGGCACTGTGCTCCTATTGTGGAATTGACTAGGAATAGGCACTTGCATCAACTGACAGTTTTGTCAACATGGAGAAATTTCCAGCCATAAAATTGGCATGATAATTAGTCCACTTTAAAGTATTCGAATGACTCCCCACTGTCAAAATTATTGTGGAACAAAAGCAGTTTTATTATTTAAAAGTAATTAATCTTGAACACAGCTGGATTTACTTAGTGATTATCCTCATGAGGAAGTTATATAAGCATAGCTAGAGTAAAATAATTTGTTATAGCTGTGCTGGAAATTATATCAATAGACATTTATTAGAGAGTATAATGATAATATATGCCTTTTTTCAAGTACGTAAATCCTTAAGTACAGATAAAAAAGTTAAACATGAGGAAAGCTTTTTTCAGGAAGTACAGTATGAGTTATTGGAAGTTTTGAAAACATTCTATGAAGATCAGTTGAACTACTGGGCTCTCTGACCTGTGGAACGGAGAGCTGATAGAGATCATGCTAACCTGCTGTATGGAGAGACAGTAGATTTTATTAGGCTAAATTATAAGCTTAAAAAAAATTAACAAGATCTGACAACAAGCAGCAATATCCTAGCTGAATGCTGGTTAGACACACGTGCTTTTAATTTCTGTTTAATGTGTTAATAAGGCTACTGAAAAAAAAATCATTAGATATTTGCAGTGTGGAGTGGCTGCACGGAAAGGTGATTAGGCTGTGAGCTGCAGTAGGTGAACATTTCAGAACTTCAGTAATGGCCAGTCACTGGGAGAAGTAGGCACTCATATAGCCATGTGCAGAGGTAACAAAAGTCACTTTGCATCTAAATGGAGATGAAAATGTTTAGCTATTTTTTTTTTTTTTTGACTGCAGCCTTTTTTTTTTCCTTCAGTTTCCATGCAGACATAGTTTTTGGATTGAGGTTTTTAAAAACATAATAATCAAGCACGAATTGCTATTAATTTTCTCTGGAATTTGCAAACACAGCCTGAGCTTATTCTTTTTCTTTAAATCCCATTCAGCAATTCGTATGTTTTTGACAAGCTTATTTGAATTTTAGGTAAGATGTATTTTTTTTTCCCCAAGAACATAAATTTCACTCATTTATCCCAAGAATAGCTTATCCATAAGAAACATTGTGGGGTTTTAATATAAGTACAATTGAATCCAAAATCTGCCACTAATCTGTAATCAACTCTACATTTCCTAATATATACATATATATATATATATATATATATAAAATTGTAAATAGAAAAATGAACACAAATAAACCCAAGAAAAATCTAGTTACTTTGTTATGATGTTTTGGAGGGTAAAAGAGAACTGCAATGTGAACAAAAGTTAAATCCATTTGATGGCAAGCGTGTTTGATAATAAATTATTTCATAATGATAGTCAAGGCAAAAGTTAAAATATTTCAGTAGTAACATTATGAAATAAGATCATATGAAGTCTTTGAAAGCTCTTTGTTTTGTTATTAGTCGGTTCTGTTTTGGGTATAATTTAAAAAAGCTAATTTAAGAAATGCTCAAAGCTTTCTTCAGTATTCACTCTAAACTTTTGACTGCCAATGTACTTTGGCTTCACAAGGAAAACTTCTAGTGCCAGAGGCAAAAGTATGTTAGTTAAAGCTGAGGGACAGACTTGATTATGAGTTTGGCTTTGCAACCATGGGCCCTGGTTAGCTCTTCTGCCCACATCACAAATCTATCTCTCATGGGCTAAGCGCAACTATACTGCATTAACTGCAAGCTAATGTCACTAACTTGTAGTCCTGTGAACAGAAATTGAACAGCAAATTAATCACAAAAGTTAAGGCAATTGCCATACACAAAGAACCATTTTTAAGGCTTTTGAAATCCGTGCACAATTTAAATCTCAAATTGAAGTTATATCATTTCAGATTTTACCCTATGTTACTCCGGAGTGAGGGAATCAAAATAATCTGTTTATCTCTTTATAGCACTCATCACATGTGATTCCTGCAGCTCAAAAAAAATGTGTTGTACATTTGAAAAGATTACACATAGATATTCCATGAAATTAAAAAAAAGAAAAAAGAAGTTATAAGCTGAAGTAAGACAATCCATCATTGAAGCTAAAATATAAAAAAAATCTTAAGACCTTTTAATCCAAAATTCATCCACAGCTTCTTTTAAGACGTTTCCAGTTTTTGTCTTTCCCAAGGATGGCTGAAGCCTATTTGAAGCATATCCAAAGAAGAGCTTCTGATTAATTTACTCCTGAAGGAACCTATTTCACATGCAGTAGAAAAACTCTTAGACTTAAGTCAAGAAGCAGTGGACATGCACAAAATTGCTTTAGTTTTATGCATCTAATATTAGTGAAGATTTTTGTTAGATTTATTCCTGTTTACATAAAAACTGCCATACTAAGTAGATCAGAAAGTTCTCTGACCCCATCGTTTATTTCCAATTGCGATCAACACTATGCTCATGAATAGAAGAATAAGGTTTGAATAATTACAGTGATTTTACAGTAAGGGCCAAGGACCAAGAACAAAGAAGATGAAGTATGTACAAAGTCATATAGGTGCAACTTATGTTGCCATGAGCTGAAATGAGCCATGACCCCTCTGCTTCAGGAGCAGAGATTAGTGGACACTTGTTTTTAATAAGTTTATCAAGTTAACCCAGATAGCTATCCCTAGCCTAACACATAGGGAAAGAACACAAGAATAACAATAGATTTAGAGACCCAGATGAAATTCTTGCACATCAGTGTTTTAGAAACATACTAAGCAACAAATTAGACTTGAACAATCATGGTAATAACTGCTAGAGAACGTGCTCACTGTACATTTTCTTAACCCCTTTTTAATGCCACTTTTGTATTCCCTTTCTGTGTAATGCATTCACTACTCCAGTGTTTGGGAAAAATTGTGCTTCATATCGTTTGCCTTACATTTGATGCCAGATATGTTTCTTCAGTTAAATGTCTGTGCTTTTGAAGTCCACAGTGGTCTAAATGTACACTATCAGCATGAATCAAGACCAAACAGATAGGCAATAAGAAGAAAAACAGGGTAAGATTAAAGGAATAAAAAAAAGGCAAAAAATGGTGACAATATAGGATAAAAATTTGTTGTGTTTCAACTCAGTGTTCCACTGTAGAAGTTGCAGTTGGTCAATCGCTGAATGCTTTGATGGTCAAGTTGTGCTACAAATAAAAAAACAATGTTTAAGGTTGAACTGTTAGCTCTGGAATTGAGCTGTATTCTCCTTCCTATTACCATTGAATGTTTTTATGTTGTTTTTTGGATTTGTTTTGTTTGGTAGTTTTTTTTAAGATGAAATCCATTCCCTCACTTAAGTATTAAAACTGATGAGACTGAGTGCAAAAGTTGAAAAGCACTTTTTTTTTCTAAAAAAAAAAAAATAGTCCTCTTTTATTGTAGTTCCTTTAGTTTTGATAATTAGCAGGATGTGAAGGACTTTTTATATCACTGAGAACAAAAGGACAAAATTAAAAGTCATAGGGAACAATTAAATCTTCAGTACATTATCTAAAATACAGAATTTGTAGCTTGACTAATTAAAGTAGTTAAAAAGCAATGCTTCGTAGAAAATTCAGTAGAAATAAAGGTTACATAAACAGGTGCAACGCTTAAAACACAAAGGAAAATTGGTAATTCACAGTACCAGCAGTCAATAAGTCTTGATTTCACTGTGGTCGTTGTCCTTTATGTATACTCTAAATGCATTATTTCAATATACATGATCATTAGTATTCTTCTAAATGTGGCATCAGCCACCACCTTTACCTAAAAAAAAAAAAAAAGTCAGGGTATTATTACAGGTTATTAGGAATTTACTAAGCTGTCCACAGAAGAATAATGATGAGACCATGCAAGAACACAATAAGATAATTACTGAGCTAGTTTATGTTCCTTTACTCATAAAAGTTCTTAGAATTCAGCCAGCAAAATAATTTTTTTCCAGAGTCTTTAAAAATTTCAGAAGTATGACAAGACAGATTGAGGTTTGAATGTAATTTGTTTTTTCTAGATGGTATCTGAAGACATGAGCCACCTGCAAAATGAAACTTCTGTTTCAGATATATGTTGCATATTGCTACATTTTAGTTTGTTGACTGAAATATAAATACCTTCATGGCCTGTTCTGAAGTTACCAAAAATTTTTACCTTACAAATGAAAGGAAAAGAAAAACGTATAATTTGGGCCAAGTTCTTCAAAATGTAATCAGTTTAAACTCTCCTTGGATTCAATAGCACTTAAGTAGTAACGACTAAATCCAAGTCTACTTTTTAGATAGACTGTCATTTTTTTTTTAGTGTAATCTTGAAAAACCTGATTTATAAAAGTTTAAAACTCTGTTATCTTGTAAAGTAACTTGGTTATTTTCTTGTAGCTTGTTACAGTGCTAATTAATCACGTGAAGCACTAATGGACGCAAACTCATTTTATGTTTTCTTCAATCAGTTTTTAAGTTTTTAATGCATTTTAGGGGTCAGCATTCATTCTCTGGCATGCAGATCTCTTCAAAATAGGCTAGAGCTTTCCTGTGTGTTTTAGCCTTGTTATACAGAGGGTGGAAGTGAGTTCAAAGGCTATCTATAATCCCACAATATGACAGATTTCTGGTGCTTATACATCTTTCTCACAACGAGTAATGTCACTCTTCTCTCAGCCTTTATTGTAAATTTTTAAAATAAAATCCACAGTCTAAGAATCTCTGTGCATTTATTTGCTATACTGCAATGATTCTAGGTAAAGGGAGCATATTATACTCTTAATTTGGTATTATGTCATGCTATTTTGTGGAAGAATGTATCAGTTTTCACTTGGTCTATAGAGAGATGCAAAATCAAGTTAAATAATTATGAATAACCTTAAATGCACTCAGGCTTAGCATTACATCATTTGGTCATCTGCATGTAAAGATCTATTTCAGAAACATAATCAGTTTTGCAGAGGGAATGGGAGGGTGTACCATCCCATGTAAAGTAAAACCTCTTTAAATGTTGTAAAAGGTGCTTATGGTAATTATGTTTCTAACTGGTATGTCTAATTTAGGTGAAATGAGGCTAGATCTAAGACAGTGTTTTGAATACAAGGACAATTTTCTTCATTTTTACATAGTTTCTGGAAAAATTAGAAAGAAAATTAAGAAATTAGAAGCCACTTTTCATCTTTCTTTGCTTTTGTAATGCAAGGGAAGCATAGCTCTAGCAATTTGCTGTATATAATTCTTTGTACAGATTTGTGTTAAGGAGGTATGGGTGGGCTATGTAATAACTCAATTTCTATGAAAATCCATCTGTTATGGAGCTCCACCTCCAGCTGTGGATAGATCCAAGATTTTCTCACGTTTAATTAGCCTTGTGGGTCTCCCTTCAGCAAAGTGCTATAGAATGTGGGTAGCTATTTGCACAGGGCAGCAGCACAAATGACTTCAGAGGGTTTTTTTGCTGAATTTGAACCCTAGTCACTTATGCTGAAAGAAAGACCCTAGCCTAAAATAAATAAAATACATGGTTTCATCATTATCAAAGTAAAAAAAAAAAAATTATTTATTGTCCAATAAAATCCATCCATTTAAGGAAGAAATAAATAATCACACATATATTATTCTTGTTAATCAATTTTCCAGACCTCTGCGAGACTTAACATGGATCACAGGATTATACAATGAAAATCTTTAGAAGCCTTTAATGTATTCAATATCTGCAAAATCCCATTTCCTGAACCTTCATTTAAACCCCATTGACAAATAAAAAATCAAAATAGAAAAAATCTTAAAAAAAACACAGGTTTTTTTTGTTTTCTTTTTTTTTTAGATATCTTGCAAAAATATGCATTTCATTTAAAATAAGTTCAACTTTTCATATTGCATTCAAGGTCTTCCAAATTTTCTTACTGAGAAACTTTACTAAGTGGTACTTCTTTCATCCACTTTCAAAACATCTAAGTTTTTTCATTAAACTGCTGTTTCACCAAGCACAATACTGGTTATGGGCTTCTGGTACCTAAGTAAGCACTTCCAAGTAGCCTTATAAATGGCAGAGCAAAACTTAAAAGTGTTTAATACAACCTTATCCGTGAGCCATTCAGTCTGCCAAAGATATAGGACTCTATCTCTTTGTGAAGACCTTGAAGGTAATATGAGAAAATTGTGCACTATTCAAAAGCATAAATCCAGGTGTCATTATCAGCCCTTCCAGGAGAGTTCCAAAGATTAACTAGAGCTGTACTTTGATTCGTCAGTGGCTTGAAAAAAATTCAAGGAACTAATTAGAAAGTAAACCAGCAACACAATACCCAAGAAATAGGCGTTAAACCAGCTTTTGCTTTTCCATCCAAGGAAAGAAAGATTACTTCGTGGTATGAAGTATGGTTACAATCAGTACATGTTAAAATCAGAGGAGTTTTTTTTTTCTTTTTTGTTTTTCTGTTATTTGAAAAAGATTTCTGAAAAAATGCTGAGTAAGCATGGTCCAATTTTTTAAAGGGAAAAACATTAAACTATTCTTTTTCATTATTATTCCATTCTCTTTAGCTTAACAGGACCTTGAAGTAGTATATATGAAAAAAGTCTTGCTTTCTTTGCAAAGTCAGAAAACCTGAAAAAAAGAAATAATTTCTAAGAAATATTTGGTAGAGTTTTTTCGTCAGTTGGAGCATAAACATAACTGTACAAAATAAAGCAACCACTTCTTGGAGGCCCCCACAGACACTGTTTTTATAAAAATGTCCACTATTCATAAAATATGTATATTAGTTTAGTTGCAGTAACAGTTTTTACTGAAAGATTGGTTAGGCCTTCAAAATCTTTGGGCTTAATACATTATCCTTGTGGTATAAAAAACCTCAAGGATACAAAAGCAAAATATCTATGAATCATGACTAAGGTCAATATGCACTCTAGGAATGTAGATGTTTATCTGGCACCTCAGCCAGGTACAGATGTTGCCAAGAGATATGAATTTTAATATATAAGCTTGTTTATTCATTTAGCATCTTAAGTAATAATTTCCCATTCTTTTTTACTTCCCCTAACACTCACCTGTGCTTCTAAATCCTCCCCATCTTACTCTACCTAGTGAAGTCCTATTTTTGCTGAGGTTTACTGTCTTCTAATGGCTACTCTATTTTCACTACCTTTTACTTTTTTTAATTCTGTTCCCCCTCCCTGTAATTTGTTGGGGTTTTTTTTCCATGTCTGCCTTCTGCTTCCATCTACTTCTAGCAGAATATTTATATATATATGTATATATATGCATATAAATTATCCCAGCTTTATTCACAGCCATTTACTGCCATTTTCTTGCCATATGCCTTTGTGGTTTTTTGCAGTTTCCTTTCTTTAGCATTTATTTAGCCTGCTTTACACATTTTCCTGTGTTTTAGCATGCATTCCTTAAATTTAACTTTTTAAAGGTAGGATTTTTCTGAAAGTATGGCTCAGAACTGATTAAAATATATATTTTAAAAATATATTTTAATCTAAATAAATCTCAGAACTGGACTTGCTAAAAAAGCATCTTCTCCAGTGATAGTGGCTAAATAAATAGCTGAAATTAATTCATTACAACAGCCAGGTATTGTGTAGTTAAATCCAAGAACACTTTTCTTCACCATTTGGTACTTCAGAATGAATAGATGTCTCTTGGAGATAACCTCTCTGAATCTATCCAAAGGTACAAGCTTGAACAACCTATACAAAGTAGCCAACACATAGGAGTCAGTAGGCATTAGTGTCTCTTAATCAAAGTTTCTGTAAGATTTGCCTTAACATCTTTTTTACTTGGAGATTGCATTTAAAATGAAAACTTTTTTTTTTCTTTTTTTAATAGCAAAGACTCTAAGAAAATCTATCTTCTTTTTTATTATTATTATTTGTTTCAGACAAATCAGTGTAATCGTGTTGAAGGCACTATGGAATTAGTTTCAAATATAAGCAAGGCTAACTCCATTTTCAACACTTTCAAATGACCTCTGAAGCTGGCTTCAGAAAACTATTTTTCTCTTACAAAAAAAAAAAAAAAAAAAGGAGAGAAAGGATGAGTTTCCAATGTTTGACATTTTTAAATTTGGTAGTAATTTATATGATTGGTAAAATATCTCTAAATTAAGATTGTGGAACAAGTTTGGAACAAATTGCATTAAATGACTCTACTCCTGTGTCTGTCTTTTTCTTCTCTTGCAAAAACTGATTTGGTGTGTCCTATGAGCAGAGTTTCAAAGAAACACTTCAGGATGATGGTACACCTTCTTATTTGGTGTTATGGTATAAAATCTTCAAATCAAATATGAAGGAGGTTTGGTTTTGTTTTTTTTTTTTTTTCATTTTTTTTTCATTTCCATCTTTATTTTATTGTTCTGTGACATTCAGCAAAACATGCTGCAATTCAGCAGGCACAATAAGAAAAAAGGGAAACTAGAAATGGATTTAACTCCAATAGTACACTAAAGTAAGTCTGAAAGTATTTTCCAATACACCAATCCTCCATCTGCCTTGCATTTTCTGCCTACAATCTAAGGGATCTAGCATCCATTGCCTAAGAACTTGATGATCTCTTTTTCTGCGTGTGTCTGAGAGGCCTGCTCCCTAGGACTGAAATTAAATACAATTTTTTTTTTTTAATGCTGTAGACAGATATGAAGTAAGAAGGTTTATTTGTTGTTTCTGAGGTGGATGTCTTTCAATGACTGACATGACATGAGAAAGGATAATTGACATTTGAACTTTGAAAACTTAAAGACATGTCTCAAACACAGTATTAACTGCTACAGTCTATGAAAATAGAAAACAAATAGACGTTAAAAAGAAAAAGAAATCTGTAAAGTCAAACCTAATGCAGTTATTGTCTTTTCCTCTCAGAGAAAAGCACATTTTCTTCAATTATAGACTGTTGTCCTGGGTTCAACAGTAGCAGTCATTTTTCTCCTTCTTAGTAGCTAGTGCAGTTATGTGGTTTTGACTTTTGGCCTGGGAACAGTGCTGATAACACTGATGTTTTTAGATGGTGCTTAGTAACACTTACTCTGACCGAAGATTTTCTGAGCCTCATGTTCTGTCAGGGAGGAGAGGAAGCCAGGAAGAAGCACAGAGAGCACACCTGACCCAAACTAGCCAAAGAGGTATTCCATATCACAGCACATCATGCCCACTATATAAACTGGAGCAGTTACCCAGAAGGGTTAGATCACTGCTCAGTCAAGCTGGGTATCAGTCTGCAGGTGGTGAGCAACTGTATTCTCTTCCCTTGTTATTTCCCTTATCATTAGTGGTGGTAGCAGCAGTGGTTTGTGTTATACCTTAGTTACTGAACTGCTCTTATCTCAACCCATGGGAGTTACATTTTTTCAATTCTCCTCTC
>JASSUY010041763.1:0-13573 GCA_032466535.1 Forpus xanthops
CAGTTATGAGACTGAGACTTCTGTCCTATTTTAGAGTAACTTCTCAATACCTTTAACTTTTCTGTTGTCTAAAATAAACATCCCATGTTTTGAAAAGAACTACAGACTGTTGAATGCTTACTGTACGTAAGGTATCTTAAGCACCTTTCAATCTCAAAGCCATTGACATGAACTGGAAAAGTTTCTTCTTATGCAAAAATCAAATTTCATCTGGGTAGTAGCCTTAGAATCAAACTGTAAGTTTTATTACACACAACAGTATTTAAAAAATAGAGCTCTTAATTGTTTTTTTGCTTTAACATTCGTAATTTGAGTCCATTTGTATACTCGTGTTACTGTGAATGCAAAACCCATAAAAAGGGAGACTGAAGTACTAATAATCAGAGAACAGAGAAACACCAAGAAGGTTTAAGGAAAGATTGTTATTCCTTACTGGAATAGCTTGCAGGCTGCAAAAAATACTGGATAGTATTTAGTTTTGCAACAAATCTGTTAAGCATAATTTAAGATCTAACATAGTTTATTTTTCTTGACTAAAATTACTTATCGGACTTCAGTATTCACAGAGGATTTTACGAGAGCAAGATTTTTGAGAGAGTGAAAAAAAAAAAGCATTCTTCATTTTGATTTACAGTATGTAGAAGAACATTCAGTATAATACTGGCTAGAACAAGTTCTAACATTCACTGCTGGTGACAGTCAAGACAACAAAATTTTTTGGCTAAGCAGCAACGCCGCATATGTGCCTTCAATGTACTATAGGTGTAAAGCCCATACATCATACACACCTGTATAAAATACAAAACCTCAGTGCGCAATTTTCAGAGAGAAGCTGAACCTTACCCTTAGTGACAGAAGGAATGCTTTTTTCATCTGAATTACTTAAATTGAGTTACTAGTCCATTCAAGTTTAAAAAACAGACTTTGAAAATATGGGAGTTTATCTTCCTCTGTCCATTAGTTAAAAAGACAGATAAAAGAATGGAGAGATACTCTTCAAAACCTTACAATGGACAAAGTGAACAAAAACAAAGTGTTCAGCTTCTAACTACAGCTAAAAATTTGTCTTAATACAAAAAAGATTTGTCGTCTCCCCACCTCTTGCTATCCAAAGCATCAAATAACTCCAGTTAACAAAATTTAAGTTGGTTAGAGCTGAATTAGAGACATAAATAATTTGCATCCAAAGAACAACCTGACAAAAATGACACACAAAGAATTCCTGTATGAATTTTTATCTTTAAGTGCAAAAATTTAGTAATACAAAAAAAGTATAACCAGACCATAGAATTGTTTAAAGGGATATACTGTTGTGTTTAGACATGTACATATAACAGGCATATAGTGTCTACTCCACCAAGAAAGATATAAACCAATAAATCTCCATATTAAATGTAATCAAGATCATACAAGGCACACAGGGATAACTCAGATATAAACTAAATAAATTAATTAAAATTAATTTAAAATTTATAATTTGAAGGAAGATTTCTCAGCTGATTTAAAAACTAATTAAAATATGTATTTCAAAATTAACAAATTTTACTGTTTACCTAGAATGTGAGCAAGATGACTCAAGTGTATGTATTTTTAAAGTCTGGTCAGATACTCTGCTTACATATTCAAATATATATGCTATTATTTACCTCCTACCAGGACAAAAATAAAAACCCTAGAGAATGCACTGCAGAACTGAAAACAAAACAAGAGTGAAACGCATGCATAATTTTCTGTAACATTCCCTAACCCCAGGCAGCTTGCTCTTAAGTCTCCTGAAACCAACCTGCAGAGATACAACATAGCTAACCTACAGTTAAGCCCTTCACGTGAAGACTTTCTCAAGAGAAAAGCTGCAATTCAAGCAGGGCATTGAGCAGGAGCTACAGACAAGAGCTGTACTTGAAGCCACAAAGTAACATTTCCTCCTCAGAACACAGTACCTACTGCCATGACTATGTCACCATACCTTGCATGAAAAAAAAGGCAGTAATGAAATACTTCACATCAAAGCAAAATTATTGTCTTTGAAAGTAAGGTACACAGTCCCAACTTAGGCATTTTTTCTGATCAGCTATCAAAAACCTACTTTTTCTGGCAAGGCTCCATTTGAATCTCCTGTTACTACCCAGTTTAGGAACTGGTAGCATAAGGCAACTGACAGTTGTTTTTTAGTAATTACATATGCTACATTAATAAAATATGGTAGGTTTAACTTTACTTTATCATGAAAAGTCAGAGAATGTAGAAGTGAATTTGCATAAGTAATTTTCCAACATGAATACTTCAATGGCACCAAACTACTAAGTCGTAAAAAAGCAGTATCAGCAACAATTTGTCTTACTTACTGGTATATAATAGATATTCATTTTAGGGGCTTCATTGGCAGTCATTAGCATTCCTAAAAAGAGATTTCCACATTTTAAAAAAATTGGCCACAACAGGATAACACTACTTTTTAAAAATATATACATATGAAAATATAAATATATCTATATAATATATATTATGTATAATATATATAACTAATATATATGATTATATAGCACATATTAATAATCTAGATAATATATATACATAAAGCTTGAGGCATTTAACTCACATTTTTTTTGTATATTTGAACATCAGACTTAAAATACTTTTCCAGGAAAAGAAATGGGAAAAATGAAAAAATTGATGGCACCAAACCCAAAATATTAAAATATTAGAATGGTAATTTGAGTATTTGTAAGGTAAGAGCTCTTCCTAGGTTAGGGAAGTAGGGTGGAATCACATTACCTATAGCTCATACTGGGAACATTCTTGCCCTGCAATGGAACAGCTAATTTGGATCTATAATCAATACATGTTGTATTTAATGCTAAGGTAAAAAAGGTCTGAAAGCAACACAATTAACAAGCTTCCTTTCCTACAGATTCATCCCCTTTTGTGCTTTATCTTAACTGCTCAACTCAACTTCAAGCAATGCTAAGTCCTGTCAACTGCCGGCTGCAAATTTTCACACTGAATTTAAACAGTTCATCCCATAATACTGTTTAGAACAAGTCCAGTTAGTACTGCACTCAAAAACCTACCTTAGGCATAAACCTGTATTATGAATACAAGGGGGGGTTGTTTTATTTTTGTTTTGTTTTTAAACACACACCTACAGTCTAAACAAATTCATAAATCTTAACACTGTTTACAATACCTCTGTTCATATTTTATCTTGGGAAACCAACACAAGAACAGCTTCTCAACATGAAATGAGAGAAAGGATATTGTGGCTTCAAATACAGTGATATTAGCCAAAAGGGGGAAAAGTAACATCTGAAATGTCTATAAATATACCTAAGAAATACCACAAACAAGGGCTGTAAATACTGTAAATAACAAAAACTACTGGAGAAATGTTAAAACCCATGGAAAATCTCCAACTACCACAAGACTTCTTGTGAGCTCAAAATGAGAAATACTCTCAGTTTCCTTTCATATAAGGGAATAATAAGGACATCTGGCACATACTTTGATATATATCTCAACTTTTTATTTCAAACATAGCTGATCACCAGGTAATGCAACAAATGGAATATGAACAAGAAAAGAACAGTCAAGTTAGATAACATTCTGATCTAAAAGTACTCTAACATATGCCACTGAGACTATGAATAATTGGGTCAATTACTACACACCCAGAGGGTAGAAATATAATTTACACCCAAGTAGAGGAACGCAATTAACATGGGTGGAGTAATCCTTCCTAACTAATCCCTTTATTAAAAATACACAATGCAGCTGGACTCAAAATGTCAGAAAAAAGGGGGCTTGCTTTCCTGGCAAAACAGGGCATTTGTGAAAGCTTAGTCAGCAAACTGAGGCTAAAAACCATACATGGAAAGGTCTACAGGCAATTAAAGGGAAAAGGAAGAATATATAGTATATACATATATATATTGACAGACACACAATGTGTGCCTAGTATATAGGTTACACGCTCCCATAACATATCAGCATATTCACTACTGTTTCAGGAGACAAAACATTTCTTCACTGATTTAATATGAATCACTAGAAATAAAAGCACAGAAATTAATTGCGCAGGTACTTCAAAGAGGAGGTTTTCCCTTTACTGTCATCTTTGAGAGTCTTCCACCAATAATTAAAGGAGGCAAAACCAGTCTTTGGAACAGTACATGGATGTATACTACAGGCAAAATGAAAGGATAAAAAAAAAATAAGGAACAACTCTGTTCACAGAGAAGTCTACTCCACACACTTTCATTGTTTCAGCTCATTAGTTTTAAGCAATTTTTATGGGAAGAGAGACCACACCCTAACAAACTGTACAGCAGCCTAGTTTGATCACTTTAAAAGGCAAATAAATGAGAACTGCATTTTCAGAGGAGATGTCATAATAAGATCATCTTTGGGAAGTTCTCTGCAATAAAGTATCTTCAATTTAAAGGAACCAAAACAAGAATATGAAGTGACAGTAAAGGGGAGAAGCAGTTTTAGAAAACAGTTTTAACTTCAGAATTTGTTTTCCAGTAATTAAAACAAATGAGGCACAGATTTCTGTACCTTGAAGATGCTGCTGAATTTCATTTATAGCCTACAACTTAACTGAAGCTGAGCCAATGCTACTCCTGAGTGTATACTTGTTTTCCCGTAGCCCCATTCTGTGCATGTGTGACCAGAGAAAAGAGATCCAGAACTAGTTTAAGACATCCACACTGAAGTCTGTCATCATGCAGTTTTGTCAGATACACAAGGGGTTGCTTCCCATGAAAGACAGCAATACTGAAGCTCATTGGTAAAATAACTGAGCTTAAGAAAAATCCAGCTACAACAAAATTCACACAATAATTTGATGCAGCCTAGCATACTGGATTTCTGGGCTGTAAGGACATACTGCTGGATCATGCCCAGCTTGTCATCCACCAGTACCGCTAAGTCCTTCTCCTCAAAGGTACTATCAAACCCTTCATTCCCCAGCCTGTACTGATACAAGGCTTTGCTCTGACCCAGGTACAAGACCTTGCACTTGGCCTTGTAAAACCTCATGAGGTTTTTGCATGGGCTTACCTCTCAAGCCTGCCCAAGTGCCACTGAGTGACTTCCTATCCCTCAGGGGTGTCAACCACACCATCAGCTCAGTGTTAACTGCAAACTTGCCAAGGGTACACTCGATCCCACTATGTCACTGATAATGATATTAAATAATACTGGTCCCCGTATGGATGACTCAGAGGACATCACTCGTCAGTCATCTCCATCTGGACATTAAGCTGTTGCCATAACCCTCTGGATGCAACCATGCAACCAATTCCCCATCTACAAAACAGTCCATCCCTCAAATCCATACCTCTCAAATTTAGAGAAACAGATGACACCTGTAGTTTTTCCCTTGTCCACTGACATAGTCACTGTTTCAGAGCATTTTACATTACAATGCAACTTCACCTTTCCATTTTTTTTTTTTTATTGTGGTAATGCAGTGTTAAAACCATTTCATAAGGGTGAGATTAGGGTATGGACTTTCTAAACAGCAGTTTCACACCAAGTGTTGAAACACAAAGCTAGGCAAACATCATTTGGGTTTCCATCCTGGCTTCACAAACATTCAGCACTGCTCTGAGAATGCTGGGGCACCAATAAGAACACTGAATCATAGCTGTACTAGCACACAGATATTATCTGTCCAGTTTTCTGTAACTACAGGCTCATATTACTGGAAGCACTTCCTTATTTTCACATATTCAATTGTTATTATTCTTTAAATTGGGAATAAGCATGTTGTGGACCTAAGCATCCTAAATTCTGGAGCAACAGTATTTACGACAAACATGCAATGCACCACCTATTACCTTAAATCTCTTAATTTCCATTGCAACATGTCCTAGTTTTTTCCTTCCATCTCTGTACGATTATAAAATAAAACCTAACAGTTATTACCAGAAGACATCAACCTGCTGCCCTACAGGCACACTCAAAGAATGAAAGAGTAAGAAAAGCAGAACTGACTTAAGAAGGAGACACAGAACTGGAATACACAATCTAGCTCACCAACATGTGAAAAAGTAATGCCCAATAAGCAACATTAGCGAGATACTAAATTCTTAGGGAGTGCATTAAATTCTTTGTGCTACAAGATTCTCCCTCCGCAATCTCATGAAAATGATTTCTGCAACAGCACTTGAGGTATGTCTATGTATCAGAGGCTACAGAGCATACACAGTGGAGTAACATCCATCCTTGTAAATATTCAAACTTGACTGATTATGACCCAAGCAACCTGATCAGACTTTGAAGTTACATACAACTTCAACTTTAGCCCTGCTTTGAGCAGGAAATATATGACCCCCAAGAGGTCCCTTCCAAACTAAACTATACCAAGATTCAACACTGTCAAATAACTTATTTTTGTTTCACTCCCTGCCATGAGCCCTTTGCTATTAACGCTGTATGGATGTTAATTCACTCCTGGGGTCTCTTTTGGATCAGATCGAAAAGCTCATTAAAGGTGGTACCTGGATGAAATGCTAAAGATCATTTACTTCAATGGCCTCTCTCTCTGCAGCAATTATGGACGAGAGAAGATCAGGTTTATCTACATCCATGTTGCACAGTCTACACTGTAACCACGCGTTCAAATATACCCCAACCAACTCATGCAGAGAAACAGGGCACACAAGATGCATGCTCAGCCCATGCCATTAAGTCCCAGTTTTGGCAGGCTTCAATTCTTTGCTTGCATTATTTCTGCCACTTTGATCTGAGAAAAACAAATACATGGAACACAAATAAAAACAGTATCAGTGTCTTTCTGAGGGCTCAGACAAACCTAGCCCCATTCATAAGTAGTGGAACATCATCAAAGGGGGCTAAACCTCAGCACCATGGAAGTGACTGCATTTTCAGCAGTAAGGTCCTGCAGACCATTATGGTTTTGTGGCTGCATAAAGTCAAAAATGCCCACTATCTCAGGAGGGATCAAGATTTAAGTGCTCATCTTACAGACAAAGAGAAAAAAAAGGACGCATTCTTAACCAAAGTTGGCAGAAACAACAAGATGGGTTTTAACTTGTTAGAAATCTCAAATTTGCTTATCTACAATCTTAAGTTTAAGCTGCTAGCATGAATCAAAGTCCAAGTTACATTGTCTTTGCTGCTACCTCTCATCATGACATAGCTTTGCAAACGAAGATTTGAGAAGGACTTTACCCACGCTTACTACAAACGCGCTGATGGCTGAAAAGACTAATGCAGGACAGACAAGTCTGGTTACAAAAAGCAAAGCGGAAAGTCTCCTTAGATGGTATAGGCAAGGCACGGTTCTTTCTGCATTGTCTTTTCTCCTCGAGACTGATTCCGCATGTGTTTTCAAAAGAGACAGCAGCATTATGTATGATGTGTCTCCAAATCTCCCAACTGGAGTCCAGGGTGGACCACTGATGGTAGTCAATATGGCCAAGGTTAAGATATTGTTGCAGGGAGTCCTTGCATCTCCTATTTGGGGCACTTCTCTTGCAGTAGCCGGTGTCGAGTTCACCGTAGAACACAATCTTAGGGAGATGGTGATCCTCCATCCTGGAAATGTGCCCTGCCCAGTGCAGCTCCGTTTTCAGCAGCATGGTCTCAATAGTAGTGACCCCTGTCTGCTCAAGCACAGCAACATTAAACACATAGTCCAGTGGATATTTAGGAGGCAGCGTTGATGAAAGCATTTGAGGAGTCGCAGGTGACAGGGATAGATGACCCATAATTCAGATACATACAGAAGAGTAGACAGTAAAATGGCTCTACAGACACTAATCTTTGTACTTTTCTTCAGGTATTTATTACGCCAGACTCTTTTATGGAGTTTTCAGAAGGCTCTGTATGCCTTTGCTATTCTGTTATCTATCTCTTTATCAATCGTAGCATCTGAGGAAATGATGCTTTCCAGATAGCTGAACTGCTGGAATGACTTAAGCTCTGACTTGCCAACGGTGACGTAGGGATGATAGTCTTCTTGTGGTGCAGGTTGGTAAAGAACTACTGTCTTCTTCAAGCTGACTTCCAGCCCAAAATGCTCGGCCACCTCTGCAAAGCAAGTTGTTAAATGTTGCAAAGCTGCTTCTGTGTGGACAATGAGGGTGGCATCATCAGCAAAAAGCAGCTTGCGAACAAGGTGATTTAGGGCCTTGGTGTGGTACTTCAGTCACCTTAGGCTGAATAGGCTCCCATTCGTACGGTACCAGATATAGATGCCGATTTGTTTGTCAAAGTCTGCCATAGCCCTTTGGAGCATCATGCTGAAGACTGGGAATAAAGTTGGTGCAAGAACACAACCTTGCTTCACATCATTGGTTATTGGAAAGGGCTCAGAGAGTGCATCGCCATATCTGACTCGGCCTTGCTGATCCTCATGTAACAGAATAATCATTTTGAGAAACTTTGAGAGACATCCTAAATGCTCCAAAATCTGCCACAGATCTTTTCTACACACAGTGTCAAAAGCTTTGGTAAGATCAACAAAAGTTATATAGCATCCCTTGTTGTGTTCTCTACACTTCTCTTGCAATTGTCTGAGAACAAATACCATGTCTGTGATACTTCTATTTGCTCTGAAAACACACTGACTTTAGGGCAGAAGTTCTGCAAAAGTGGGTACTAATCTGTACAACAGTATTCTTGCAAAGATTTTTCCAGCAATGGAGAGCAGAGTTATACCTCGGTAGTTTGAGCAGTCTGACTTTACTCCTTTTTTCTTGTAGTAAGTGATAACAACTGCATCAAGGAGATCTGGGGGTAGTTTGCCTTGCTCCCAACAGCACACAACTAGCTCATGAAATTTTGCATGGAGTGCTTGACCTCCATGCTTGCAGATTTCAGGTGGGATCCCATCAACCCCAGCTGCCTTGCCAGTTTTCACCTGCTGAATGGCCTTAAGAGTCACTCCCATGGTAGCAACCATATCCAATTCTTTTTTCACCGGTTGTTGTGAGATGTGCTGAATTCCTGAGCCTTGGACTACATGCTTGGCACTGAAGAGAGTTTGAAAGTGTTCAGACCATTGATTCAGGATGGAGATTTTATCTGTGAGAAGTGCTTGGCCATCTTACAATCACAGAATCATAGAGTAGTTAGAGGTGGAAAGGATCTGAAGATCATCTAGTTCTACCCCTCCTGCCATGGGTAAGGACACCTCCCACTAAACCATGCCACCCAAGGCTACGTCCAACCCAGCCTCGAACACCGCCAGCGATGGAGCATTCACAATTTCCCTGGGCAACCCTCCAGAAGCTATCAGGAGAACTGGCTACCCTGGATTTGGTGAAGGCTGAGGTTCTTAACTTCTATGCTGCAGTCTTCACCAGCAAATGCTCTGACCACACCACCCAAGTCTTGGAAAGGCAGATGCAGGGACAGTGAGAATGAAGACCCTGGGTCCACTGTAGGAGAGGATCTGGTTCGAGACCATCTTAAGAACCTGATCGTATAGAGCAAGTCCAAAGGAGGGCCACAAGGATGATCAGGGGGCTGGAGCACCTCCTGTATGAAGACAGGATGAAAATTTTTGAAAGTTGTGGCTGTTCAGCCTGGAGAAGAGAAGGCTGTGTGGAGACCTCATAGCAGCCTTCCAGTATCTGAAGGGGGTCTATAGGGATGCTGGGGAGGGACTTTTCATGAGGGACTGTAGCGAGAGGACAAAGGGTAATGGGTTCAAACTTAAACAGGAGAAGTTTAGACTGGATTTGAGGAAGAAATTCTTTACTGTAAGGGTGGTGAGGCACTGGAATGGGCTGCCCAGGGAAGTAGTGAATGCTAGAGGACTTTGAACCTGGTATGTGGATACATCCACTGCTTTCAGAGCCTCGCAGAATCCTCTGTGGCCACCCAAAACTGCACATAGTTGTCTTTTCTGCTAGGTCAAGCCACCACTTGTTCTGGATGTCACGAAGTTTCTGTTGGAGTTTACTGCATGCAAGACAAAAGGCTGCTTTTCTTACATGACAGGATGGCTGAGTGAGGTGTGCCAGATGGGCAGATCTTTTCTTTGTCAACATTTCCTGGAGTACCTGATTGTTTTCATCAAACCAATCTTTGTTCTTCTTTGAGGAGAACCCTAAGGATACTTCAGAGGACTGCAGGATGCTATTTTTAATATGTTGCCAAAGCACTTCAGGAGAAGAGTCTATGGCAGTCTTCAAGCCTAGTTTGAAGGTGTGCCTGAAAACTGTCTCTCACTGCAGCTGTTTGGAGACTGTTAACTTTGAGCCTCCTCCTCGGAATGCCACCCCTCTTAGATCTGGGCTTACAATGGAGGTTAAGTTTGCAATGCACAAGGTGATGGTCTGCTTGACATTCTGCACCAGGCACCACTCGGGTGTGATGGACATAGCGAACATTTCTCTGGCACACTAAGACACGGTCAATGAGGTGCCGTGTTTAGATCAAGGATGCATCCAGCTTGTCATCAGCCTATCTTTCTGCTGGAAAATCGTGTTGGTGATGGTAAGCTGCTGCTCTGCAGAAAACTCTAGCAAGAGGTGACCGTTGCAACTTCAGCTTCCAACACTATGCTTGCCTAGTTCTCCCTTCCAAGCTTCAAAGTTCTTACTTACTTGGACGTTGAAGTCACCAAGGATTATGACCTTATCATCTGCAGAAACCTCTTGAGTGAGGCGGTGCAGACTGGTGTAAAATTTGTCTTTTTCTGCAGGGTCAGCTTGCAAAGTTGGGGCATATATGCTGTAGAGAACAACATATTGCTTATTGTGTAGCAGGAGATGTAAGGAAATAATGTGATTCGAATCACCTGTAGGCAAATTTTCAAGTTTAGAGGAGGTGGAATTTTTAGTCATGAAGCCAACTCCAGAGAGATGACTTTTGGTTTTGGATTTGCCTGACAAATTGTATAGCTGGCACCATGTTCTTTAAGGCTTCCTTCCTCATGAAGGAGAACTTTACTGAGAGCAGCAATGCCAATGCTAAATCCTGACAGTTTGTGGACAACTGGAGCAGAACGACATTCAGGACACCCACTATCCGCTGTATCAAGCATGGTTCTGATGTTCTAACATGCAAGTGTCAATCTGGACACACCTTTGGAGGCAAGGGTATGCATTTGTCTCTTTGCCTTTGGTTGATCGCAACAGAAGATGCCTGTTGGCCATGTCTAGCCAACCAGGTAGACGGGGAGATGAGCTTTGGTTAGGCCACCTTTTCTAGGCCTCTCTCCATATGGAGCAAGCAGTGCTCTCCTTAAAAAAGGCTGCTTGGTCATTCAGGATGTTGCCGAACAAGACTGTCATCTCCTGGGTCAATCTCGAGCAACCAACGTCCTCAACCGCCTGAAAGCAGAGTTGGATCTGTGGCTTCCAGTGCCCCTTTTCACCCGCTGTTTCATTCCTTGGCTGTCGCTACAGAGCTCTGCAAATGTGAGTAAACTCTTTGGGCCTGCGCAGTGGATTTTTTAGGTGAGGCACAGCATGCACAGAACAGACCCCACCCTTTATACCTAAGGTTTATCTGCCAGGGTCTAGGAAGCTTGGACAGTAACAGCAAAGTCCTCAGGTAGCAGGTTTGAGTATCCTTCTCTTAGATGGATGGCCTTACAGGGCTAAATGAGCTCCATCTGCCTAGGTTCGAGATTAGAGTTGTCCTTCTCCTAGGCTGGTTCCCTGAAGGCGAGTGAGGCGATCCTGCCCATGGACAGACTTTGTCTGACCCTTCAGCTGAGACCTGTCTGGCTTGGGAGACCCTACTGGAGGCATATGCCACCACCACCATAGCTCTCAACCTCACAAAGGCATGCAACCTCTACAGGGGCTCCTACCTCTACAATTCACATAACAGCAGTTTGCAACACATGCGTTTTCTGGATCAAGAGCTTTTACCCTATGCCATCCTTGTGGTCTTAATTTTATTTAACCTTTTTCAATACTCTAAGAAGGAAGCAAGTGTGATACAGTAGTTAAGAGCTAAGCAACTCAGATCAAGTAAGTAAAATGAAGGTCATGTGCAATCTGAGGTACAACCAAAGCACACGTGCACATACAAGCACCATTTCATAAAATATTTTTACTCATGTAGTGGGACCTGGAAACTGCTTTAAAGTCACCCTCAGTTTTGACCTCTAAACATAATGCCAACACACCATAAATTTGAAAGCAGTCATGAACAGCATACAAATCTGTGCACTTAGGAATCTACACTTAAAACCAAAGTATTCAGTCTAAGAGAGGGCACAGTAAGTGCTGTGTCTAAAACAGGGAAAGACCAAATAGCTGTAAAGACTTATAAAAAACTGTAAACTTGCTGTAAAGAGGTTTTTCCTAGCTCTAGAAAGCAAGCTCTAACTCATTTGGGACTTAGCCAAGACAAAAAGCCAAAATTCCTATTCTTACGAAATAAAACACTTCAGATATTTGAAAGAGCAAAAGAGGTCAACCACTTCACTGACAACACCACAGCTTCTAACCGTGAAGAGGCTCCAATCTAATACAGATGCAGAAGAAATTACAAGAACTGACAAGTAACCATTTATTCCTAGCTCTACAAGGAAAGCAGAACTAATTCGTATCACCTAAGCAGAAAAAAAGACCACAGCTTGGATTAACACAGGCTTTCCCTTTTGAACTTAATAAAGACATTAATATAGCTAACGTACCTGAATTTGGATAAAGGCAGACATCATTGATATCGTATTCTGGCTCCATTGAAGTAAATATCTTCCCCTGAATTTGTAGGAAGAAAATACATTATGAAGCACTCCAAACAACATGACTAGATTTAGTAAATCTTAGCATTAAGAATGGCCGTTACAGAAGCTAAGAAATACAATGTAATAAAGATGGAACAGCTTTTGCAGAACACTAGGATGCTATTAAAGTAGCTGAACAAAACACAAGGATCTCAACATTACATTTTGTCTCTGATCCCATCTCTTACAAGGAAGTCTAGCCAACTAGCTGCTGAAAACACAGCGACATATAGTGGCACCACTGTTTTCTCAGTGTTGAAAATGTATGTGCCGGATTTATTTTGTGTAAAAGGGGGGTGACATCCATAAGCTCCTGGAATATTGTCAGTATAACTCCCATCATGTTCAACTCAATGTGCTATGTTTAAATCATTTGATTTTTTGAAATGATGGACTGGAAGTGCAATTTGAGTCTGGAGCTTGGTTCTTCTACCTTGCTCATGTTACATGAAATACAGCTCAGCACTTTATAAACTCAGTATTAAAGCAGTCTAAATATAAAAGCAGTAAAAGCACCCAGTGACATTTAGCTTCGACCAGAACTGAAGTTATGAAGGTTATTTAAGAAAGAGGTACAAGCAGGAAACCACGTTCCCAAAAAAAAAGAAAAAAAAAATTGGAACAGAGTCTGCAAAACCCAGACATAATACAGGTGCTCTTATAAGCCAACACAAGACAGCCAGTAAAGGACGAGTCTCCAAGAACTGGGCCACAGATTCTGAAGCATGAGAGTACATGCCTACACAGCTCTAAATGAGGGACAGGAACAGAGCAAATTTTGATCCTATTTCTCCTTTTTCTTTCCCTGCCCCGTGGGATGGGGAGGAGAATCCAAAAAATGCAAGT
>JASSUY010041763.1:13583-25881 GCA_032466535.1 Forpus xanthops
CAGCAATCCCACCTACCTTTCTGGGCCCTTCCTTTCTCTCCCAGTTACATGCTGTTACCCCACCCACCTCTGGTCTCTCCCGGATGATTAATAAGAGTCCTCCTCCACCCCGGTCTTAGCAGACAAAAGCCTCATGCTCCCCACCCCAAGGCACGTCTCAGCATGGGGCTATTCTGGTATCAAAGCCATATGCTCTCCACCCCACAGTCTGCCTCTGCAGTTGGTACCCAGCCAGAGATAGTCAGGAACCAACATCTGGGAGAGGTGGAGCCAGCTGGAACATACTCTAGGAAAGAGTCCAAAGCTATCTTTGCCTTCCAGCAGTTAAGAAAACCTCCTTTTCCCACTGCAGAGGCCACCTGACAAACCTTACAGTGTTTCATTCTCAATGAGGGAGATGTATGTACCTAGGAAAAATGGGGAGAGGCCACTGCAGATGTTTTAAATAATGACCAATAATTTATTTGCTCCTTTAAACAATAAAAAAATAACTGCAGAGGAGCTTACAAAAAACTGCTTGTGATCACAGAAAAAATAAAAGACTGCTGAAAGTTCATGAAGAATTACAACAATAGAGAAATGACTGCCTGAAATATTCATTAAAAAGTGTCCAGAAACTACAACTGCTCTTGATATGTTTCACTGCAAAGCCAGAAAAGCATAGATGGAGCACATTTTTGAGAAGGAATACATGACTAAACATAGCCCCTCAAACCAACAAACCAAGTTACAGTAGTATCACAATGAATCTATGGGGTAACATATTTTGTGCAGGTTTCATTGGAAGAATAAGATAAGGAAAATAACAGCATAATACAATGAAATAAAGAGTCATAAAAGCTAAAAACTTCAATTTCACTTAGAGGTGCAAAAAGCAGGGATAAAGAGACGTTTCTGCACCATAATACATCAATACAGCATAATACACATTGCTATTTGGATCCAGGCTTCAATATCCAAATAGGCTTCTGTGCAAATAAACAGCACCTGATTTTAATGGGTCATAAACTAACTGATCTAGCTTTGAAGTGGGTCCTTCTTTGCACAGGGAATTGGAACAACCATGTTTCTCTCTGACGAAAATCGTAACTGGATGTGTTCAAGCAAAGTGAGAAATACGTAAACCAGGGTGATTGCTAAGATACTACTTTTTCTGTTTAAATCCTTCTACTGAAAGAAGCATCTTAGGCAGACATGTACAAACAGCTAAAAAAATAACTGACTATATCTTTATCCCTGACAGGCTGTTGAATAACTTCCCAGATGTTGCTTTATTTAGTCAGACTGGACAAAATGCTATGGAAATTAGGACATGTTAAAAACACAATTCCTACACTCAATTTCAGCTTTATTATTTAAGCTGCATGAAAAAAACAAATCAACAAGTAAAAATTGAGAAATCTGAATGCATCAACATAAAAACACTCACCGTATCTTTGTTCCACATTTTTATGATTCGAGAATCTGCAGAGATAATTAAATCCAACTGACGCTGAAACTGAACTGACTTAATAGGCAGGCCATAGTGGTGATCTTTGACTATTAACGGATTACTAGACCGGAGATCATATAATAAAACCTTGAAGAATGAGACAGATTAAACTTACAATACTGTAAGATCAAGACAAAGCCACGCACACTAAAGATTTAACTAAACTTGAGGGGTTTTTACTTAAAAGCAAGGACAGGATTTACATAAGTAGTTTTAAATTCTGAAAACAGAATTGACTTATTAAGGGCACCTAGTTTATTCTGGCAATATATCTTAACCTCAATGTGCTTCAGTCTAGAAAAATTAAGAGCAAAATTAAGAGCTCACCATCTTTCTAAAGTCTTTCAAATACCTATTAAAAAAAATAATAATTTTCAAGGCTCTATGCATTCCTTAATTACTAATACTTACTTTCAGATTCATGTGCTGTTCAAATTTTGTTACTTCCTTCCACATTCATTGACTATCACTTTCAGTCAGTGAAACACCGTTTGTATCTGCTCTTGAACAACCTACAGTTTTCTAAACCCATGAAAAGACTGACCAAAGTAGAAAAAAATCCCCATACTTCACTTTAAAAATACTCTGGCAACAATGAATAAATGAATCTGAATGATCCCTTACAGAAAGACAGTAAAAACAGTAGTTAAAAGACTTCACTTCTGTCTCTTCAGCCACCATCAAGGTAAGGGAAAGCAGATCTGCTGAATTGAGATTATACTGACTAAGAGCCTCAAAAAGTAGCAAATACCCCACATACTTCATAAGAAAACTACAGAATTTGAAGCTGTGTAGTATGTATGTAGTGATGATATTAAGAGGTCCCTACTTCTGAAGGGCAAAATCATTTGACAAAAGTAATCTGCAGTTTGAGAATGGCTATCGCTACTCTATGCAACTCATGCTCTTGCAAATACTTGTATTCATAGGTATTTACATTACAATAAATGCGCCCAACATGTGCTAGACCTGGACTGGCAACTGCAAAAACAGGATCTCCTTAGGACTGCTGGAGATGAAGTTAAGTCTACCTGCCCAGTAGATGTTCCAACAGCCATATTCAAAGCTCCATCAAATTTCAGCGCTGAAATGGATGGTAAACCTTCTATCCTGCAAAGCACAATGCTTTAGAGTTAGACATTCTTTTAATAAAGGCTGCAAATAATTTTTAATGTTAAAAACAACTAAGACACAATGTAAATTAATTTACAGTTATCACTTAGAAACACTATTTCAAAAAGCTGTATTGTTTACATTTACAACTTGTGGTTGTACATGCAATAGCCACTACTAAGGTCAATGACTAAAAGACTCCTTTACAACTAAGAAAACCCTTTATTCACACTAGCAGTGAGAAGACAGGACCATGGGCATGCCATTTTAATGCAAAATGGGATTTGTTTCTAAAAGCAAAACTTCTGGAAAAAAAACTCACTCAGTATCTGCTGTCACACTGCTTAAAGCACAGTCCAACAGGCCAACTCGATTTCTAGTTCTAGGGTCCCAGCATTCCACTTTACCCTAAAGAGTTTAGAAAATACATTTCAAGCTTATGCAACAGATGTCTGGTACCCTGAAAACGTTTAAAATATGTATTATTTAATCTATGATTAATCAAATTTCCTAGGTTAACATGAGTTGTTCTAATAGTAGCATACAAGCTCCACATATTTCTCTTTTGATTTTCAAAAATGTGATCTGAATCAATATAATTAACACTAAATCTCTGATGATTAATAGGGTACGCATGCTAGCCAATTTCTACAGATGGCAACGCTGTAAAGCAAGATAGCATTTTCTCTCCCATTGGCAAAATTCTTGAGCATCTCAGCAACCAAAGCAGCTCAGAAACTGTATCTGCCCTATAAAAAGTCACCTTGTTTAACAGATCTATGCTTAACACAGCAATGAGATCACATTCATTAATTAGGTTCCCATCATGACTTCTTATCCTCACGCAAACCAATATAAAAAAAGCAAACCCTATTGCCCTTTTATTAAAAGGAATGCTAACATTTACCTCAGCCGTCCCCATAGCAAACAGGAAATGTACAGGATTTATGTCACAGACATTACTCTCTCTGAAACAGAAAAAAGAGCAAGTTTAATGACCTCAGGCTAATTTAACACATGAATAACCAAAATACAATTGCTCAGCCTGGAAAAGTAAAAGCTGGAGGATGAGAGGCAGGGACAGACAGATGCCCACCTAACAGCAGTTTCTTATACTAGGAGGAGCTTACCAAGAATCTGGAGCCACCAGAGACACTGCTGAATACTTGAAATACATAAGGTTCCAACTGGATGTAAGGATATGTTTTTATGTTATATGGATAAATAAGCACTGGAATGGGCTGCCCATAGAGGCTGTGGAACTTCCATCCTTAAGAGTTTTCATATCCCTTGGGAAAATTCATCTGAATTCAGCATGACAGTGTCTTGAGCAGGAGACTGAGTTCTAGGGTTCTCTCCAGCCTGAATGACTCTGCATTTCTCTGCCCATACCCACCATCAAGCCTTGCCATATTGCTCTGCTGCACTACATTCTTAAACAACCCAGTTATGTCAAAAGGTCTCCTCAATTACTCATGTTTGCAAGCACTTCCACCACATTCTGATGAATGGCCTGTCATCCTTTCCCTCACCCAAGCATCCTATTTCTCAACAGGGCATAAAAGAGCCCTGTATTTTTCCAGCAACTCTTCCAAAGTACAAATATTTCTCTTTACACCACTCACGGTGCTTTCCAGTTTCTTCCATTCAAAGGTCTTCACTTCCAATTCTATAACCCATTCAACTTCCCACTTCACAACCTCTTCACAACTTCAAGCCTCACCTCTCTCAATTCAGATTTTACACTACACACTTAGCTCTCTCACTGCAGATTCCCCTTTTCTTCTCTGCTGCTCAGTTTCTGTAATGGGCTTTCCCAATTCTTCATCCATTAAGCTATCCCACCCACTGAACACCAGCTGCTGCCCACCAACGAGCACTTTATCTCATCAAGTCTGTTGCTCTCATCTGCCTCTTTCAACATGAAAGAGGCCAGGCTCCTGTTCGTAGTGTTTTCAAAAGAGTGAGACAAATGATGGAGATACAAAAAATCTCTTTGGGCTATTCCAAAAGCAGAAGGACAAAGACATGTCTGGGATAGTACATACCCTGTGGGTAGATCTCTATATGATGGCTAAATTGAGTAATAATGGCAAAGTTTTAACGAATGCTCTTAAGATCAAGTTATATAACACCTACTAGAAGTCTATATTAAGCAATTTTAAAATATACACAAAACTCAAAACATAAAGACTAGAACAAATAATTACAGAACATAAAACAAAGCTCAGACTCAGCATATGCTCCTTTTCAACTCTTCAACGTATTTGGGTAGTATATGCAGACACAGCACTGACAGCAAGCATACTAGTAGTTTGCTTCCACCTGGTGGAAACAAGACAGATACGCATCATGCAGCTCAGACAACTTACGAAGCATCAGTCTGCAGGGAGTTCAGAAACCTTCCTTGTTCCAGATTTAGCCTGTATACTTCAGAACTACAAAGGAAAAACCCAAAATTACTCCCTTCTCTCATGAATACTGAAAAATACTGTTGAAGTGAGGAATAGTTATAGAAATTCTAACAGCCTAGTTTTACCAAATACATAATCTACAGACTTCACATTCCAAATACATAAGACAAATCAATCCTTCTGTGTTACAGAGAAAAATGTGCATGCTTACCAAATGTATTTATTACACTGCAGTATCTTAGCAATTATTCCTTTTGCAGGGAAAAGATGGATGAATTTCCTTAAGATCTTTTCCTATGATTTATGTTACATCTTGAACTGCTATTTACTTTGCTTGAAACCCTACAGACCTCATTTTACTACTGTCGCCTCACAAATTCAATTAATTATTTCATGTGATTTGACTCACAAGAATTCAACCAGGATAGAAAAGATACTTAATTTTCCTTACTTAGATGCCAATCACTTTTTAAAACAGTACACTGAATTGAAGCTTCTATAAACAAATTTGCAAATATATGATGCACCTGGTTTAAGGATCAGAAAGTCTTAAACCAGTATAGGAAACTGAATTAATCTTAGTCTTCCCACATCAACCACTTTTCACAGTCTCCATTATTAATTTGGAAGGAAATGCCACTTCAAATTTTTAACTTTTCTGGTATTTTAATGCTCATTTTATTCTTAGAAAATATTGCTAACAGTAGTGAAATAAAATAATTCATTTAATCAATACCTTGCTCCTACAAAATACAGGTCACATGATGGATAGTGGTAAGAGAAATCTCTACCGAATTTTGGTATTCTTGTCTTATAGTAATGGCCATGCTGTGAATGAAACTCCACAAATCTGCCACACTGCAGGAAGACAATCTGAAAATAAAATAGAAAGCACTCGATCATAAAGAAGCAGATTACAATCTCCTCATTTTACAGCACAGACTTCAGTGATTTTTTTTCAAGCTCAGACAGGTTAATCACAATTTCTTTAAACCATTTCTGTTAAACTTATAATCAACTAGTCCTTCACCATTCTCACTAGCTACAGCAAAGAGCTTTATTAATAAATATTAAATGAATATCCAAGAGCGTATATGTGACAGACACCCTAAAAGCAGCTCTGGAACCACAGCAGTATTAGTTATCTTGGTGTTGTACTGCACCAAAATATCTGTACTTCCTTCAGGCACCAGATTTATTAATTTCTTTCAGGTACAATGCCATGCAGACACCAGTATGTTCATAGATATTAAAAACAAAAACCGCATGCACATCCTGATGCACAGCAGCATTCCAATGAATGAAATCAAAGACCTTTGTATAATTTTTTTGTCTGCCATCTGAATAAGCACCTATTTTCTTTCTGAAACATAGGCAAACACCTCAGACCTGGAACACCTCATAGGAAAGCATTTTCAGAAGACTATATCTATGCTAGTAAATAAAATAGGCTAGAACTTGCCTCTATAGTCCTGACAGCAAGTTAATATAGCACAACTCGTATCCACGTGAAAGAGCCCTTCCTACTCCAGAGACAATATCGCCCACAATCACCGTTACACTCATGCTGTATCTCAAACCACGCTCAGGCACAATGTGACAGAAGAACAGTAGGCCTGGCCCAAACTCATGCCACAATACACACAAACAATTCAATTATATGGATAATTACAGGCTAACTCTTGACTCTGAGCCTCAACCCTATTTAGCTTACATTTTAAAAAGCTGTAATTTAGTTTAGGGTATGTATAGTCCATGAATATTCTAAAAGTAGTAGATAAAGAAGACTTCAAGTTTCCTACTGCTGGAGTATATTGTTAGCAACACTAACTAAAACTAAGTATGAGAAGCTCAGGAAAGGAGAAGTACAAAAGTTACTCTGAATGTCATCTTTATTGATGTATTTGTACATTCTTTCCTTACAAGACTTAGAATAAGTACTGATCTGGGCTAGAACTTCATGATTATTTAGTCCCCCTGCTTTTTCTGATATTGTATCAGAAAATGTTTACCAAAATACTAGTATCAGAAATGTTGAAACCTCTAATGTTTCAACCTGCATTTGTGGACTTGCTCATCCTGGTCCTAGACCAAGTGGAATATCATTTTTCAAAAGTATAACTACAACTTTGCATGAGATTACAGATGAGCTGCACAGTTAGTGTTACATGTTTGTCATATACGTCCTAATCAATCCTTTGTGTGCCTAATGCTTGTATGCTTTTATCTGCCTAATGATTTATGCTTTTAACTGGAAGTTTACCACAGGCAAAGCTCTTTGAAGAAGTTCAATTGGCCTAACGGATACCAACATGAATGAAAGCCAACAACATGCTCACTGTGCAAATGAAAATAAGCCTCAAGAGGCAATCTTACAAGGACAGGGGGAGCAGACTAGAGAGAAGTTCTCTCGTCTACTAAAGAATGAAGCAGTGTGCCTAGTGTTGGGACCCTAACTCAAAATAGATGTTGAGCGCACCAAGAGGGCTACCAAGACAGACAAGGGCCGAAACACAAAACATACAGAAAGGTTGGAAGAATCTCAACTTGTTTAGCCAGGCAAAGAGCACCCTGCAGTGCAGCCTAATAGCAGCTAGGACTGAAGCACAGTTATAAAAATGACAAGAGTTAAACTCTTTGCAGCAGCAACAGTAAAAAATTACACATTTTCCTGGGCAAGTTGAAGGGGAAGAAAAGAATATTTACTAAGATGTAGTGCGGTACTGTAACAATTTATTCAGTGAACTATGGAACTGCCATGCTTGCAAGTTTTGACACTCTTGTTCAGATGTCTGAAGGTCCCCATTGAATCAGCATTTTCATGATTCTAAGTACTTCGAGTGTAATTTCTCAAATAATATTCCTTCTTTCTGGTATGTTCAAAACATCATGACAGCTACCTGAAATTAGATTTCTTTCTAATTATTTGGTTAGTTTTAGGAAAATGAAACCAAAAATTGGGTTGTATTAAGTTATGAAAGTATGGCTTCAGTCTGAAATAAGTACCAATTTCAGCTGAAAACACACATAACAGCTACTGTTCATAACCACTCAGAATCATGTTTGTAAACACAAACAGTCTGCCAAATAACTGATTCGTACAACCAGACACACTCCTCTACAGACAAACAAGCAAGAGGCCACTGTACTGTATCAGTCACTGCCTTCTGCTACTTGAATTCAGCCACATCTTTGGAAATATGGGAAAAAAATTTAAAAAGACTAAAGCTAAAAGGCTAGATGACACCGTCTCTGATCAAACAAGAAATATTTATTAAAACAAACCTGTACCAGAAGTGCTAAGGTCTCCTCTCAAAAAATGAACAAACAAAAAATCAAAATAAACACTTAAAAACACGCAACTTTACTTCTCTCCACAATTTTTGCCTCATTCGTATACTTACAATCATGTTGGGTACAACAACACTGACAAATTAGGCTATTAACTAACCTACAGCTATCCCATCTCTCAAAAATGGTGTATTGATTTATCACTTGTCATAATGGATTGTGACTAAATGTTATACTAGAAAGAATAACTAATTCCATTTTGCTCCTTATTTTGTTTGTAAGAAAAGACATTATTTGACCTTTCTCTCTATTGCAGACAAAAGACCTCAAGAGTGGTAAGACAAATTAAAATCAAAAGAGACAAAACAACATTTTGAATGTACAAAAAGTCTGCTCTTTTAAAAAAAAAACATGTTCCAAAAGCTGTGTTGATTGACTGCCTTTACTATATATGAAAATGCATTTTAATACACATATTAAACCATTTTTTCATTTATACATTGAAAGCGTTCAACATACCTTTGAGTAATCATCTGATAAAATCTCAAATGTAACCACTAGAAGAGACAGCAAGAGAATTTTAAGTCAACTAAGTAAGCAAACTTACTTGCAAACATTGGCATAAGTCCTCAAAATATTTACACACAGGCTAACCTTTAGTCCTATAAGCATTCCCCACAGGTGTCAATGCGTAATTCAGGCATCGTGATAAAATCTTTAATTATGTAACTCTATTTGCAAAATAACAAGTAGTTTTCTAAAACTTTAGAAACATATGAAGCATCTTGTAATCTCTTTATCATTCTTTTACACTTGACACGCTCCTCAACACAATGCTCAGCTGTGTATTTATTGGCTCAAGCAAAGTCTAATCAAATGGTTTTCAGTTAGTGTGTGGTCCATGGACCTTTAGTAACCCATCAAAGATGACAAAAAATGACACAGACTTGGACATACCATGAAAAAACTTGCACATGCAATCCTTCTAAAGAGTCAGTACTTCCACAGAGTTTCAACAATAAAAAAAAATTAAATAAAATCACAAATTTAAAAGCTACACTGCTAAACACTGCAATGTATTGAGCTTTCCCTAGTTTTAAATGAGCTGGGTTGGGAACATTAAGGAGTAGCTCCTTCAGCTAAACTTGTTCCATTTAAATGAGGTAGCTAAAGTTACCTGAGGTGACTCTATGCTCCCTTACAAATTAAACATACTTTCACAGTCTAGTAAGATGCCAGTTCAAAAAATATATACTTTAAGCTCTAATTATCAGCAATCATTTACCATTCTGATGACTCCTAGTCTTTCAAAGGGGGTCTCATTCTTGCCATACTTTTCTCTCCCCATCCTCTCTGAACCCCTGCCCCACCACTACTCCTATGTTGTAGCACCATGCCTTCACCCTATGTGACTTTTTGTAGCCCTGAGGCACAGGGTAAAAAAAAAAACACTCCCCTTTTTCTTACCCAACTCTGTGGTTCTCAATTTTCATTTTTCACATCACTTTCACACACATCACAGACCAGTTTCATTTTTCCATAATGATTTAGGACTTCTGCCACTCTATGCTTACCCTCCTCATTGCTTTGGTCACCCCCACCCCAATTTTCAGCCATCTGCCTTCTAATATCCCAGCCCTCAAATGAAACAGAATAAAAAAAGCCAAACACCATTCCTCAAATCTGTGCACCCTAAAACTCAAGAGCAACAGCAGCTCTAACCTCCTCCCTTAGTCTAACTGTCAGCAGATTCCCCTTTTCCGATCATCTGGGTGCCTCCTGGCTTTCCTCACCACAGTTGTTCTCCATTTAAATTAGTAGCAAACAAGGTGTAATTTGATTCTTGGCCATGCCACCATCTATCCCCAAGTACATTGCTTCCAAGAAAACAAACAAACCAATCAACCCACTCCCGGGAAACGCTCTTCACCCTGTAACCTACTGAGCTTGGGCTCCAGAAAGCAAGCCATGAGAGCTCACCTTAGGGAAAATGGTGCAACCATAGTGCATTCTCCTATTCAAAGGGGAAAGAAGGTAGATCTGGCCACCAACCAGCCATTGTACCCACATTGCATTCCCCACCCTAAACAGAGCACAGACTTCAGCCTCACACTCTGGATTCCATGCTTACTGGCTCAAGGCAAATCTTACATTCTTCACATCACCCCAAGGGAGGAAAGAACTTTGAAGGAGGAGGAGAAAGGAAAGATACAGAGGTAAAGACAAGGTGATGTTTTACTCTAGATTCTTGTGTTCCCCCAATATATATTTTGTCCCCTCAGCACAGAGAGGGAAATTTCTATTTGTGTACTATTTGAATACACAAAAAAAGACATCTTGTGCTAAAAGCTAAAGCTTATACTAACCTTCAGAATCTAAGCATCTTTCAAATTTCTGGGATAACTGATAGGCATCAAAACAGCGGATTCTTGGCTTGTAAGTTCCTGGAAGAATAATTTGATCTTTAATAAAAAAAACAATAACAAAAATATAACACTAAAGATTACTTTCCTTTCCTTTTTTTTTTTAACTCTCTTTACTATAATGTCTTACATTATTTTACTGCATTTCAAGTATTCCAATCTTACCAAAGTCTCTTAGTAACAGAACTCTATAGCCTCATTTTTTGTCTTTGGTGCCTGAAAACACCCTTCTTGTATATCAGTTCTTCTGATTAACAGATACATCATGCAGAACTGAGTAACACCTTCCATAAATCTGAAAGGCCAAGTCTCCTTATGTTATTAATACTGCAGTATTGAGGTCTGGATCCTGCTTTGAAGAAGTTACAAAACTTAGCATTTTCCTCCATCCTTTAAAAAAGTACTCAACTATGATGTTTAGAAATTATTTAAAGCAAATTGACAGGCAACAAAAATAATGAAGAATTTCATTTTTAACTGTATTATAAACAGTTTAGGCTTTAATTGTACTATAAACACCCAGTGACAGGGGTGTTAGAACTAGATGATCTTCAAAGGTCCTTTCCAATACAAACCATCCTATCCTTCTAACAATATCTGAATTCTAAAAGTACTCTAAAGAGTTTCACAATACCATTACCAAGACAGCCACTCTATCACATCTTAAGAGTAAACTTCCAAAAAAGTTCAATGCTACATTCAAAAATGAACTCTTACCAATTATACCCAAAATACCAAGTCATTCTGCAATCACAGTTTTCTAGCGCTTTGGGCCTCTGCTACAGAGAGACACTTTGTTAACTCACCAACTGCCATAATATACTGTCCATCTCTTGATACCTTAATCTTTGTGCTAACTGTGGGCATTTCAAAGTCTTGAATAAGCTCGATTCTTCTACGGATATCTATTAAAAAAGAAAAAAAAAGTTGTTATTTAGGTAACATAACTGTACCAGCACAAAAATCTGTTAACTCAACATTCTTACATAAGAAACCATTAATTGGATATAGGGAATATCTCTAAAAGTATATCTTTATTTATAATTATATTCTTTTATAATTAACGTGCTATATGCAGATTAATAGTCTGTTAACCCCATGTGGGGGCTACTTCCATGCAAAAAACAATGTCTAAGGAAACTACAAACCAAGTTACTATATAATGTCGAAGCAAGTATTTATCACACATTTTATGCAACTAAGATGCTGTACAATGTATTCTATCCTCCTGTTAACTCGCCATATTTTTTGGTTGGTTGAGTTTCTTATATATATCTTCCCAAGCATTTTTATTTTGTATGGTGATTTCAGGTTAAAGTTATGATCTTCCTGCACTCTAAGATTAGCATAATACAATAGGGGAGTTTATAGTTGGGATACATATATAGATATATATATATGGTGTTTATAGCACATATATACATATATGGAGTTCATGGTTTATACACATGAAATTCATCCACCATGTTTCTGTACAGTCAGTCATGTAATTCATCCACCATGTTTCTGTACAGTCAGTCATGTAATTCATCCACCATGTTTCTGTACAGTCAGTCATGTAATTC
>JASSUY010041771.1:2100-27966 GCA_032466535.1 Forpus xanthops
AGTTGCATTCTTTTGATTCTCCTCCCCATCCCCCAGGACTGGGGAAGAAAGAGAGGGGAGTGAGTGAGAGAGCGGCTGCATGGGTTTGAAAGCCTCAAACCACGACAGGGGGGATTGGGGAGAATGCTTGGGGATTTGTATGTGTGATGTTTCTCTGTTTTGTTGGTGAAGGTCTTTGTTTTTTAACTAAAACAGACATAGATTTGAGGGATTGGCTTGGTTTTCAGAATATGAAAAAAAAGAATTCCTCTGTTCCCAGAACTCACACAGCAAGACCGACTACAGAAAAAAAAATATAAATTGGCACAAATTTGTGATTTTTTTTCACCTTAAATCTGCCTTTTCTTCTTTTATTTTAGCAGGAGTGAGTTTAAAGACTGCTTTTTCTAAGGGTACTGCTGAAATAGAGTCCTGAGATTGCTGAGATGACAGTCAATGAAAATATACATCCTTGAAAGCTACTCTATACTCAGAACCTCAATCACATATAAGAAGCAATATTCCTCTTTTATAGTATGCGAAATAGTTTTAGTACTGCATCAGAGAGCTTTATTTGTTTACTTTCAAGGAGTCAGGAAACCCAGCTGGTTATTTCTCCTCTTATTAAAAAGAGACACTGAGACAAATGGGAAGAGCGCTTATTGCTGGAGATAAAAATTAGGTTATGTTTTTCAACCCATTTTCTAGAACCCTTATAGGTACAGCTTGAATGAGTTTCTTTTACACACCCCAAAAGTTTCAGCTAACTACCATCCTTAACCAGGCATCACTGACCATACACGTGTCCAGCCAGCATATGCACTCACCTGGGTGCAGCTACATTTAACAGAGTGCTCTGTCCTACATAGAACTTGAACAAGCGTGGGAAGACCATCATGGATATAAATGAAACAGCCCTAATCAGACAAAACACCCCATAAATATCATCGTAGAAATTACAGTGCAAAACAGCCCTTGATGCACCTGGGGAGCCAGAATCATTTTTTGCCTTGGAGGCAAAATCCTCTCCTCAGATCTCTTGCCCTGCAAAGAGATTACGGCTGCAGACTTCAGATATACTGAACATATTCATACATATAATCTGCAATCTCGGATAATCTATCCTTTTACAAATGCTGCTCCTGGAACAAAACTCCTCAGATACCAATTATAATAGGAGAAATAATAATTTCAAAGAAATACCATTAATGTGAATGTAACATTCTTTGACTAAAACCAGTAAGATTAAGTATATGTGTGTGCTGGAAAGTGACTAGCAGTCTTAAGAGAAAAGGGCACTGGTAATTTGCCCCAGTATATTTCTCCCTTGTAATAGCTTTACTACCCGTGTTGCAAGCAACTCTTTGCTCCTCTTCAATCATCTACTCACAACAGAGTCTGCACTGTAGGCAGCACTGTGTCATTACCAAGACATAAGCTTTCCTGCTCCCTACCAGAACCTCCATGTTTACTTTTCACAAGCAAAACAGACATGCAGAAAAGGTTACATCCTCCTCTGTTTTAATATGTTCTTGAGGGACAAATGAGTTCCAAGGTTCAGTTTCTGCTAAGACCTTACTCAGAGTCCAGAAAGCGAAAACAATACATCCACAAGATGGGAAATAATATGTGCAGATATGACCCAATGCAGATCAGTAACTGTGCAGTTCAGGGCAATTGATTTCTAGCTCTTGCCATATTTAGTACAAAGCCTGTCTAAGCCTTAAAATTCCTTATTTTTGCATTAATAGCACTTGCAAACCCACTGTCCCAAACAATAGCTTATCAGATATGCATTTTTTCACCCTCCAGGTTGATTTTGCTTATAAACAGACCACAAGGAAGTATTCTTTGAAGGTAAGCCTTCTGCATAAGAATCACAGAACCACTGAATGATTTATGATGGACAGGTCCTTTAGAAGTCATCTAGTCCAACTCCCCTTCAGCAAGCAGGGACATCTTCAACTAGATCAGGTAGCTTACAGCCCTGCACAACATGGCCTTGAATGTTTCCAGGGATGGAGTACCCACCACTTCCCTGCGGAACCTGTTCCAGAGTTTCACCACTCTTACTGTTGAAAATGTCTTCCTTAATTCTAGTCTAAATTTACCTTCTTTCAGTTTAAAGCTGTTACCTCTGGACCTGTTACAACAGCCTCTGCTACAAAGTCTCTCCCCATCTGTTATATGGGCCTCCTTTAAGTACTAAAAGGCCATAATAAGGTGTCCCCAGAGACTTCCCTTCTCCAGGCTGAACAATCCCAGCTCTCTCAGCCTTTCCTCACAGGAGAGATGTCCATCCCTCTGATCATTTCCATGGCCCTCCTCCAGACCCATTCCAACACAATCCATTTCATTAAATCTATTTCATTCATTTCTACCAACTGCAAAACTAAACTTAAAATAAATATGTTATGAAACGGAAAGGAAGAGCAGTCTATCATGAAAAAGATTGAAGAATTTGACATTGGAGAGAAACACGTATAAATGCCAGGCAAGAGGTCATGCTAGCAAACAGCTTTGAGACAGGTTTGAACTAGTCACTAAAAACTGGTGAGCTAAGACACAGCTGGTTCCATGGGCTTGCATGCAGAGCCACCTGTGTAAAGCTTTGGCAATCTCACTTCCCTACGAAACAAAGGATGCACACGATGCCTGCACGTATACGAGACAGTAGTCCACTACGACTCCTGCAACTGTAAATAGCACTAGGGAAATTAGCTTTGAGAAACCACCTGTGAAACACTGCTGTACCAGCATGACAAACCCTAACATCCCTTCCTTCTAGAGGGATGAGGAAAACAACCCAATAAATTCACCCTCCACAGCTGCAGTGCGCCCAAGGCAGAAACTTTACACTTTCCATTTTCTTTGCCCTCCATGAAGCTCAGCAAAACAATCAAAACCAACCACAAGCAGGCTGCTTCAATATGTCATATGGGTAAAACACATCCTGATAAACACATTGGAGTGTGGTTGTGATGATAAAAAAACAACCCACACACAACAAACACACAAACATCCAAATCTCTAACAGTCTTACAGGTAAAATATCACACTGAAAGACCTAGCTACTAACTCAACAGCTTTTGCTGGGAATATATGATGGCCATAACACTTAGACCAGACGAAATCATGCTGAAAAAGAGGGCTAAAAAGCCAGTGGCTATTTCCAGTCTGTCTGAGAAAAAGCATACAACACAAGTCCAGCTGTTTAAATTCAGCACCACAACCCTTGTGCTGCCCGACGCAATACCTTATGTAAAAACAGCACTCCAATACAAGGAACAACCCCCCAGGCAGGGCAGACAGAAGGGCTAAAGCACTGCAACAAACAGCACATGCCCCTCATTAGTGCTGCTGGGACTGCAGAGAATAGGCTGTGACAGCAGCCTCCATGCCTGCAACACACTGGAGAGCTAGGATGATTTGAACAAGTGCTTTTCCTCTCAGAGAAAATACCAGCGAAAAGCTTTGGGAATGAAGGGAGGTTGGAGAAAAAAAGAACAAACACCTGAGGAGAACAGGAAGACCTTTGTGCACACTCCCTGTCCTGGCAAAAACAAAGAAGAAACATCACCACACTCCTATTCTCATTTGAAAAAGCTGTATTCTGGGGTGAAAAGGACAGCTCATCTCCATTACAGGCAGAACTTGCAGGATCAGCATGGTCCATCAGACATGACCTTTTCAGCTTTGTAAGCTCCTGGTGTCCAGGTGCAGCAACTCACAGAGGAAGATGCAGGGAGAGCCCAGCTAATCCAAGGACAGTTGGTGCCTGGGAGAAGCTCCTGCCAATGCTTCTGGGAATGCCAAAACCAGTAGACTGCCCCATCCAGGAAAGCAACTTGCTGCAGGTCCTTCCCATTACAGGTGCACTGGCAAACAGCAAGGAGGGTCTGATTAAGTTGTTCAGCTCAGGGCTAGGAAACAAGATGGAAAGAAGCCTGTTGTGAGAGAGCAGTTCAGGGCTGCAGCTGATCATCCACAGCACAGAGCCCAAACAGCCAACAAGCTCCCATTTGTTATGAAATCCATTGGCCTCACATACATAGCATTGAGAAGAGACACCGGGTGCCCAGCTTTCTGAAGTAGACAAGGCTTCAGGCTTGCAGAATGACACTTGAATTTACAACACAAAGGCAGCCATATGGGGTTAGGTCAAACATTAACTCTTCCTGTGTCCTAACATTGGCCATAAGCAGAGCCCACAGGGAAATAAGAATGAGATAAAGACAGATAATACTTCCCCTCGGTCTTCCTCAACGTTTCAAATCCTGACCCAGGCATTTAATAATGCTCAGTGTTTTTTCTGTCTTCACAAGTAGATACGACTGTCTGGTCCCAGACCAGAAGGGCTGGTATGAGTCTGATCGCACCTAAGGGCTACCACCAACAGGAGCATCAGGCACTCTTACCAAGAGCAAATCTCTGCAGAAAGAGGACACTGATTTGGGAAACCTCCCTGTGCCTTGCCAAGGACAGCAAGAAGAAAAAACTTGCCCTCTGTTTTATTCATTCTGATGCAGAACTGCATATCTGGGGTGGCACAGGGCACCTCTTTCCAGTTCACTTCTTTCCAGTTCACCCAACTCCTCAATTCCTAATCAGCCCTGTGAGAGCAGGAGGGGACAGCAAAAGCAAACACCATCTGCAGAGCTCTGCAAACAGGAGCCAATGGTGACAGACTGTCCCTGCACTTCAATGCAGCACCCCTCTCACAGGCAGGCTCTGAGCACAGCACATAGATTAAAGACTGCTGCTAACTACAGTCTGTTATACCCATCACACCAAGAAGAGACCCCACTGAATACCTCAGACATTCAGCAGTTTACAAGGTACAATCCAGGAGAGAAGGCAGTTAAACTGTAAAGCCAGTTTGGCTGAGAACACAAGGTACTTGCTTTATCCTCACAGAAGGCAGGAAATACTTCCTTTGCTCTGTTTAACTGATGGTAGGTTCAACACACTGCAGATATAAATGAATTTCCAGACTTAGCACCTAGAACAGAGAGACATCCAAAAGTACAAATTTATATTATTTGTGAAACAGGATTGCATCCTGTATTTATAGTCTGTGTTATGCCCATACATCAGTCAGCAGAGTTCATCAATAAGCAGTTTTAGCTTTAAGTTTCTGCAGCTTTTATTTTTTGGGAGGGTAGTTACTTATGCTCACAATGGTCTCATAACAATATAATTCCTTAGGATAATGTGCTAGGGTTTAGGAAGAAGGCCTTAAATCATTATGCTTTTATTTGTTTGCCTACCCTATGCAACTGGCCTCCACTATAACAACTGCACCCAGAGATTTTGCTCTCCTGTACCACTGCAAATACAGCAGGAGCAAACTCCACTCATGCACAGCTTTCAGTTTTTCAACCAATTAAAGGCCACCCATGTCCCATGCAGAGTGTTTCACCTGCACCAACTTCCCACTGCTTGGTCTGGAAAACTTCACATCTTAACCATAAACCTCTCACCCACAGGAGAGTAACATGTAAACACAATGAGTCAAGAACTTCTCAGACTTAAGAATCTAAAGAACTCACACATGGAGAAGAAACACAGAAAACTGCAGCCTAACTTGCAGAAGCATCACTAAATTCTCTATGACAAAACATTCGGTTGAGAGAAAAAAGCTCCCTGTGAATGCCCATCCTCTCATAAAATAGAAAACTGACTTCTTATCTTCTAATTATTGTGCAGCTACAAAATACAGTCATCACTGTACAGTACACTAAATACAAGAACATATGTATTTGTTTACGTACAGTATCACTAAATACAAGAATCTATAATGACCAGTTTAGTCATCACCCGAGGAAAACAAACAGTCTTAAAACTGGAGCAGAGGAAATTCAGATTTTGGACTCCAGAGTAAAAAATGGCACACAATATTGTGCCAAATTAACAAAAAATAAAACTAACAGAGAGGCATGGGAAATGCTCAGAGATCACTGCAAGGGCTGATCCGAAAACTGTGTCACCAAGCCCATCATGAGGCAAGGGGAGACCAGATGGACCAGCAGAAGATGTTCACTCAGATGGCCCCAAACAATTACATAGTCCGTGGTTTAAAACATACCAGAAGTGATGGAGATCATTTTGCTTCTATTCCCATCTGTCCCTGGCTCACTTAAAGAAGCTTTAGAACCTCCTTCCAAAGGGAAGTACTGCTGTTCCCAGGCATAAAGAATTCAGGTAATTAATTCTGTAAGCTTTCTGCTCTTCTCTCCAAACGACTTTGAAATATGGCAGAATTCTTGAAATAGAAACTTTACAGATACAGCACCAAAACTTGAGGTTCTAACAGCATTGCAGCCAAAGCTAGTTATGGCTGAAGTCCACATACTCAAGGTAAGCACTCTGAAGCGACAGAGGAAATAAGCATTGGTTATTGTATTGGTTGTTGGCAACCATTTCTTTTCCAAACAAAATCATGCCCCTATAGCTTCTAGTGGCCATACGGAAGTCCACTTACACATTTCACTGCATATCAGACATTGCCAGCAGTACTCTTGCTACTAACCTGGACTACATCTGCTCCTAACAGTCTCATGCTAACACCCTTAAACACATCAGGATTCTAACTCATACACCCATAAGCATATCAGGGCTCTAACACATACACAATATAGCTTGCTTCTTACTGCAGACCACATAACCTATTTCTCATCTTCGCTTCAGCATGCAGCCTCCCTTCCATAGACATTAGATACTGACATTCAGTACAGAACATAAAAAGTTAACCCTCTGCTCTAAGGACCAAGTTGCTGGAAGGGAGACAGAAAAGGAAAGAGACCATAAAAGCAGCATCAGGATCATCATCCTGTAAAGCTGTCTGCATCAACTCAAGCTGGGTTAGACAGAGAGCAATCACCTTTACCCAAAAGGGTTGCACATGGATAGGGTACATAAAAGAATGGTTACCCATATGGAAACAGTTACTTTTTCTCTTATGTCCTCAAAGTCCCAAACCATAAAAGATGCAGCCTGTAATCAATTCTCATGTAAGTTGGATATTTGTTTAAGGAGAGCACTGATGTCATGAAAAGGAATTCTGTTTTGCCATTTGGAGGAGGACAACCATCTTTAAAGATGAACAGACACCAAACAATACATCCAGCAAGGGTTTCCTCTTGATTTTTAAAGGATTTGTTTCTCTTTCCCATCTCCTGCATTCTGAATGCCCTCTTCTGCAGCAGTTACTCTGACCAGGCTATTTGCAATGCTACATGATCCATTCCTCCAGCTTCACAGCCCTACTTCCTTGCAGACTGAGCTTCCTGACATGTGACTGAGCCTTCCACCATGATCAGCTTCATCAGGGCTCCCTCTGCCTCGCTGTCTAATGATCTTCGAACAATTCCAAGCACCTCGTCATGGTTTCATTTTAACGGATTATATTTCCTCAGTCAAGATGGGCAGGAGCCACCCTTCAGATGCCATGGCTGAGCTGACTTCAGCAGCAAGCACTGGGGTGTTTCCCCCTCTCCTTCCATTTTTATGGTTCCTTTTGACGTTTTGGAGTTCAGAGAGATCCATACCCATGCAAACGAAATAATCCCTCACTTGGCCAGCTGAAGGCTCCAAATGAGAACAAATTAACAGTAATGGATTACAACTGGGTTTTCCTCATCTGCAGCCACGCTCTGCCCCCAAGGGACAAGTTTTATAAATACAGTGGTGTTGTTATTCAGATGCTCCCCTGGAATCTAGATTCTCACCTCTTTATCAGTGGCTGGCAGCATTGTCAAAGGAAATGTTAAAGAACCATCATGATAATCCATGGAGCAAAGAGCAGACCACAAGGCTCCAGATCATCAAGCCGTTTGAATCTCTGCTGCAAACAGCTTGCATTGCAGCTGCAAAGCAGGCCTGATGTAATCCCTAAGTTTTCTATTCATCTTCATAAAATTCTCATTTTACACAGCAATAGTGTAAAGCCAGTTAAACACAAGAATGATTTTATAGGTTTCCAGAGAGCTGATGTCATTTGGGAACACTGTACTCAGTTTTACGCATTATGTTTGAAAAAGACAGTCAGAAACAAATTACAAGAAACACAGTGAGTGCTTTATGAGTTCATAAATCTAAGTCTATGGATATGCAGGGGCAAAAATTGGAATCTTTAAGCATCATAATTTATGCACACAAAAGGATTAATTTTAACTTTACAGTACTTAGAGTATGAGCAAACTATGCTGCAGCAGAAGCAAATATATGAGGCACTAAAATAGCACTAACTAAAAACGCGTTATTAGTTGCTTCACTGCGCAAGTTCAAAGGTAATGGTCTAACCATGTAACAGAGCACATCAATAGCAGAGATGCTGCGAGAACAGACACACAGCACATGTACAGTGCCTAACAGATGCTCTAGTTTAGCTGATCATCCCATAAGTTTTCTTTGTTTCTTCCCCCTTTTCTCCTCCATCAAGAAGGACCAGGAAGAACAAACGCACAAGAAAGGGTCCTGATTTGCAGCTGGTGAAATGTAACATTATGTTCTTTGTTCTACACTCCTCTGCCGCTGTCAGCACAGGTGCTGATCAAATGTATAATGGCAGAAGTTAATCAGCATTCATGCACAGCCAGGAATCACTCAAGTCTGCAGAGCAGCAAAGCTAATGTGCTTTAAAGAAAAAGGAAGTACAACCTGGACACAATTTTGGGGCTTTTTTTAACCCAAATTTTATCCATGCGTCCCAGCTACATCTGTCTGTTCTGCAGCAAAGCATCTCAGGCTGCATCAGCCCTGCTTCAGTGGGGCAGAAAAGTACCTTCTGTTTAAAGAAATAGGATATAAGAGTAATCTTAACAGGCAAAATTTAACACAACATTGCCCACCAGCTTCTGCAGTGATGTGTATGATCATGCACTTGGAAATGCACTGAATTATGGTAAAGGCTCAGGTGTTATAGGCTCCTGAGACACGGCCATATCACGATTCCCCATACACATGTGCATGCACATCTACACACACTGGGAGAAGGCACCACCACTGGTTTAATGTCAGTTTACTGGACATTCATGCTATGGCCAGAACTTAGGGCACTCTGTGACAAATAGGCAGACCCTTGGTTAAACAGAGCGAAAGTGCACAGCTAGCATGAAGATGTAATAGTCATGGGAAGTTCTCAGTGCCTCAGGATGCTTAGGTACCTTCCATTGACTTTGATTTAAATTCTAACCCAGTTTCAAAATTGAAGACACTGAGAACACTGAAAACATGTCCAAGGCCTCACCAGGCACCAGAACAAGCCATCGACCCTGTACATCCTTCACCTTGGTCTTGTTCCCAGGCCGACTTTGCTTTTCACAAATGCTAATACTGCCCCATAAGCTTACTTGAAGAGGTCACAAATAAGTCGTGTGTAGTCATAGAATCCATCAATCAGAAGCCGTCCTTATTCAGCACAAAACTGGAGTCAGCAACCCCCTCTACCCAGGCATTGCGTGTCTACCCAGGTCTTGTGGGCCTGAAATGAGCTCCACCAAAGCACATGGAAACATTCTTTCTATGGATCAACAACCTGAAGCACAAGGTGTTTTCACAAGCAAGCATTATATCTATTTTGTAAATAAGCAAATTAAGACATGATTCCATACTAAATTCTCATCTCAATGGTATCTCAAGTAGCACTTTCAGCCCTTACTCCCAGCTGCTTGCCCTGATTTTCCAGCACTATAAAGTACAAGTGCAAAGCCAATTTTAAGTAAAGCAAAGCAGAGGGTAGACACATGGCTGCCCTTCACTGGGACCAATTAGCAAAGGCCCACTAGTTCTGTAATAATCAAGGCTGTGCCACAATTGGTAACTCCCTTTAAATAGAAGAGCATAGTTCTGATCTGGATGGTTCCAGTTGTTTCCTTCCTATCACCCAGCCTTCCATCTTTCTCCCACACAGACACCCACATTGCTACTATTTTTGCTCAGTTTTAAGTGGTCATTCACATTTTCCTTTCTTTTACTTTCATTGCAATGCCTGATTAACAGTAGACAGTAATAGCAGCTTTTATAGGAGAAAGCTTTACCATCAGTAGATCACCAAGCTTCAAATGGCAATCTGCATCACCCTGCTTAGAGATGAGGAAACAGATCCAGGAGAATAAAGTGACTCATGCACCATCCAGCAAACTAATAGCAAGGCTAGATATAGAAACTGGTATTCCCAGTGCCCCAACATACCATGTTCTGAGGCTGCGCTCTCAGTAAAGCAGCAGCTTGCTTACTGTTCTCACAAATTAGACTATCATCAGGATGCAATAAAGAGTTTTTTCTACAATTCAGATCTGTTCCACTCACTGCTGTTGTACCCTGGCCCAGACCTCAATGAAGTTTGAAACAGAAATGCACATAGGAAGTTTAAGAGCTAATTTAGGATTGGAAATAAGGATATAATATGATGCAAATACTCAAACTACAGTTGGGATCTTAGTTTTAAAAGAAAAGCTATACACAGAAAATAAGCTTAAGGTGAAAGAAAACATACCTACATATTACAAATACCAACATATACAGTTATAAATACAATATATTTTAGCATTTATCCAGTGAAGTAGGGCATCAAACATTAACAAGTGCTCTTACTATTTCAAGTGCAATCTCACCTTCAGGAACAACACGTTATAGGAGTTTTGTGCAGCACATTCAAAACCACTGTAGTTAAAATAAATTACATGTTTGGATTCAGTTACCAGTCCCTGATGAGTCATAGCCCTCAGGTGGCATTTATTTAGGGGAAAAATAAATATATAATCTTGGAAGTCCCCAGCACCAAAGAGAACATTCAAAGGGAAGGTGAATTCAAGCATTTGATATAAAATGAGAGGTACCTTAAACAGCAGGTTCAACCCCCCAGCTGCTGGAAAAACTACATACTGCTTGTCTCAGGCATCCTTCAATCTGACCTGCAAAGCAAGCAAATTTAAAGTAACATCCAGTACGTTACTGAGGCTCACGGGCTGTGAGCCAGTCTCCATTATTTACATTTCCCATACACATATGGGCAAGTGTCTTAACCACAGCAAGGTCATTCAATACCAACACCATTAAATTAAGTTTTTCTCTAAAATGAGGCCTCATTATAAAGACTAATTAAAGAATGAGAAAACCTTCTGAATTGTTCCAATCCTCCACGAAGGTTTATTAATAACTAGAGCATTCTTTAGAAAATAAGTTGATTAAAATTATTAAAAGCTATTTTAGTCCCCGTGTTAAATGTCTCGTGACTACGAACACTAGAACTGTTTAAATTGCTACAGTACACGATTTCTCTATTTGCACTTTCACCACATGTTTATTATTGATCATCTGGACTCATCAGCTCCCCTTCGTCAATTATCCATCCATGTTTGGAAATCACAGTATACAGGTGGTGTGGGTTAAGCCTTTCAGGCAGTTCTCTCACTCACGCCCCCTCTTTCTTCCCCCACCCCCACCCCCCACCCCCCCAGTGGGATGGGAAGAAGAATCCAAAGAATGTAACTCCCACAGGTTGAGGTAAGAACAGTTTAGTAACTAAGGTATAACACAAAACCACTGCTGCTACCACCAATAATAATAATGACAAGAGAAATACAAGGGAAAAGAATACCACCACTCACTACTGATACTCAGCCCGACCAAGCAGCGCATCCCCCCTTCCGGGTCTCTGCTCTCCATTTTACATCCTGGGCATGATGTGCTGTGGTATGGAATACCTCTTTGGTTACTTTGGGTCAGGTGCTGTCTCTGCTTCCTCCCGGCTTCCCCTCCTCCCTGACAGAGGATGAGGTTCAGAAAGTCCTCGGTCAGACCAAAACATTACCAAGCAGTAACTGAAAACATTGGTGTTATCAGTGCAGTTCCCAGGCCCAAAATCAAAATCACAGCACTACACCAGCTACCAAGAAGGAGAAAAATGACTGCTGCTGCTGAACCCGTGGCAACAGGGAAAAGGCATGGTGTGGTACTCCATTTTATCCCAGGAGCACTGGTTCCAAAAGGGGCAAGACTGCACCACTTACAGGAGCTTATTCCTGAAATTAGCATTTTATATTTCCAGTTCACATAGGATGTCAAAACTTGTTGAGTATTTCTCAGTGTTAGAACAAAACCAAACTCATTTCTTAGTGGCTCATACAGTTATTATTACCTACACAGCATCAGACACATAAGCAATGCTTTGTGAACTCATCCAGGAACTGAATCCCAATTCCAAAGTGCCTGATAAAGCTTGCAGAGTGGCACAGATAATGGAAAGACTATAAAAGGACTTGCACTCCTCTCCAGAGAGACCTCTCTGGGTCTTCAACCTCAGGAAGAAGCTTCTGATATCTATTTGCAGACTCTTATGTGGAACAGAAACTGTTCCACTTCCTCCTCTTACATCCATTGATCCACATAAAGAAATGTCTCCCACAAGCATCACCTTCTCTGAATCTCCCTTCTACTTGTTATAGGCAATGCAGAGATGTGCACTGTGTATTTGAAAAGAGTTGAAGAGCCCTATACTGTAAAATCATTTTCAAGATGCAAAGGTCAAAGAAACTACAATACTTAGCTAAGCACTGCTTATGAGTTTCTTCATATTCGGGGCAAGAACAGATTATCCGAGTGAAAAGTTTCTCCTGGTGCCACTGCAATTAACAAAGCACCTACAAATCTACTTTCACCTGAACACTGCAAATGAGAACAACCAGCTCCCTCCATTTAGTCATCTCAGCCTCTGCCACAAGACCCATGCCTCAGAGAAGCTGTCTCCACCTCCTCCCAGGGCTGTGCTCACCCCTTTGAGCTCCCATCATTAGCTTTATCCTTGCAGTAAGCTCAGTTCCTAGGCTGCTGCCACCAGTCATCTCAGTTTGATTTAATTAGCCCTGCTGTGTATGTCCGCAGGCCTGAAACAGTAACTTCCTACTATTTCCACCATCACATGTAGGGCGAATGGTGGAAATGGCCTCATCCATTCATGCTAAAGCAGAAAGGACTATCTCATCTATCAGCTTTAATCAGGTCTTTGAGAAGAAGCTACCATTAAGGCCTTCTTTCTGCAGATCAGATGTTCTTGCCAGCAGGACTATTGCTTATTGCTGCTCAGCATGAAACACAGGTGAAGCATCCACACAGCTCACACAAGAGTGTTTCCATGCTATGCACACAGGCAAGCTGAAAATCTCACAAGATAACCAATAACAAAAGGTCCCATGCTGCATTTCTCAGATCCATGCCAAGGGGCATGGATATGGTCTGTTTTCCATAATTAGACGCTCCCATTGCCTGACCAAAACCTCAGTGATAAATCAAATTAATACTGGAAATCACAGTTTCACATGAAAGTGCACAAACAGAGCATTAGTGATTGGGGTTCTTAGTGCTAAACCTGCCACGGAGCAGGGGGAAAAAAAAGCTGGAGAAAGGACTCTAACCCAGAGCAGCAGGCACAGTGATACTAAAGAACAGCATGCCTGGACCTTCGGAAGGCACACAAACTGTGGTGACTATTTGGAAAAAGGTGAAAAGCTTCTAAAAAGATGATTCTCCCCCTCTCCCTCAACTTCTTCCTTTGAGGGGTCATGGTTCCAAGAAAGAAAAGAGACTTCTTTGGGCTCTGAGATTGGATAAAAACCCATCTAACACTGGGACACCTTCCAGCATGTGGAAAATAAACTGATACCTTTGCCACCCAGAGCACTTCTTAATATTTGTTGCTGGAACAGACCCCTTCACTTCATCGCTTTCTTCTGCTCTGCTGGGTCCATCCCTGGGCTTTAATTCTTTTGATGAACTTCTGTCTTTTTGCCTGACATTGACCTGTCCTCCCCCTTGGAGAAAAATAACCCAAAGTGGGAAAATAGAGACAAAAGAAAGGATAGCAATGGATTGTCACCATAAAAAGTATTTACCCCACTCCCCATGCTCTACAGCAAAAAGTCACTCAAAATCCAAGTCATCAATCATTTCTTTATTACTGCCAAACATATTATAATCCATTTGTATTCTTTGCTAATTTTAAGATTAAAATTACACTGTCAAGACATTTTTGTAGCTTTTAATTTTTTCTATTTTTTTCTCATGTTTTCATACCCTCTCACTGGGCTTGGAAAGCAAATGTCTTTCCCTATTGATTCTGTTCTTTCCCTTTGGCAAACACCGATTCTCTCCCATCCCACCCCAAGTTACAAATATATCAAAAATGAACACATCTGTTCTGTTCCATGACAGCAGTTTCTCAGTATCAGCTGTGGCCCTCCTCTAAGTTTCATCTTTCATGATTCAGTGCCACAAAAGGTCAAACAAACTAGAGACGTTCTGTTGTCATCCACTACTTTGCCACCATTAATGGTCCTACCCTTGTTAAGCAACTTGCTTTCTGGTTACACACGGCTCTGCAGTACTTTGACATTGTGGGGATATAGCTAACAAATGAGGAAGGTGATTAAACTGTCCAGGTATTTCTGAAGGCTGAGAAGGCAGAAACTCCCAACAAAAGAAAAAAAGCAAGGTGTTGCTTTGTCGTCAATTGAATGCAATGCTTCGGACACCTGAGGAATCCAAGCAGATAAGACTTGGAAGGAAAGGAGTAAGAAACTAAACCAGACATTAATGACAAGCAAGAAAGACAGGAGCTGGGCAGGGATTTTGTAGCACTAAGTTCTGGAGTTAAATGTGCAATGCAGCACTTCGATGCCCAAATCTCTCCACAGTTCTAGGCATATGGGAGAAACTGACTCCATATAATTCCCGGTTAAATTTAAAGCCCACAGAGGTCACAGGATGTATCCATCAGTCACTTTTAAATGCAGGGATGAACTTTATCTGATACAGCCTCAAACAGCCAGAATCCTTTTAGAAATGCCACAGGGACAGACTAACTCTAGCCACTGTCTCCCTCAAACTGACTGTGGCTTGGTTCAATATGGGAAACAGATCACATTCATCTGTAATTATCTGTATGTGTGTAAAGAGTACTGTACTCACCTGGCTAAACACAAAACCAGTGGTAATTCATGCCAAGAAAAACACATTCAAAAAAGGGTTTTCACTGGTCACTGCATGAAATAATTTATTCCTTTGAATAAATATGGTATCAGACTGCCAAAGCATGTCTGCAAGGGAGCCCAGAACCACTTCAGAACATATTAGACAGGCAGTCCAAGATGTTTATACAACACTTCACACCATCTTGAGGTAAGTACTCAAAGCCAATACTAATGCTTTCCATATGATGAACAGAAAAAAAACCTCAACACATGAATTGCTGAATGGAATAAAAATAGCTCAAGCATCATTGGTCCCTAACCTGCCTGCTTCAAGGAAGACACACTCAACACATTTTGTGCTGCATTTCACCTCTCCCTGGGATTTCAGGGCATTTCAATCCCTGAGGCAGCTGCGATTTTGAGGTGGTTTACATCAGTATTTTCAGATGTTACTTTTATTTCTTAGCTGCTCTTTCACCAAAACCAATATGCACTTCATCACCCACAGCAGCCCAGCTGGCAAATTCTTCACATAACTAGCTGCCAAAAGCTAACGCTGAGAAGCCAAGGAAGAAAACAAAGGTATACAGAAAACAGGCTTGAAGTACAAAGTATTAAGCAAATATGCTACAGACTAGTGGAAAAAAAGCCAATTAAACATTAGTTTAGACACTGAGGATAAACAGTGTTTAATTTATGCCCCAGCATTTCAGCAAATCAAAGATCTTCCTCATAAGACAACGCAGCAGGTTTTATAGATGTCAGTCCACAGGACAAAGTTCCACTTCCTTTTGACAAAGTCCACTGCCTTTTCAGTCACCTTTCAACTTCACAGCAAGCACATCCCTAACTCTGAGTGGCTACACCATGAGCGGAAATGCTGAAATTAAAGGATGTACAAGGAATAGGGACACTTAAGCAGAAGTTCGGGAAGATGAGCAGAGCAGCCATGGTGAAAGGTAACAGCAGAGCCTGAGATGAGTTGAGTCAGGGCGGACTCTAATATCAAGTCCCCCAGCACACACACTCTGCAAGAAATGCCTGCTTTGGAATTGCTCTGCATTGACTGCAAAGATGACATAGCTTTCCTCTAAATTGTGCCAGGTTGGTTTGGAATCTTATGTGAAAGCAAAGTCTTCGTACCTGTGATTCTCTTTTTGCCTCTCTGCCACAGTCATATATAAACCTATTTGTTGATGGCAATCCACTTGGACAGAGGTCTTCAAGATTACAAAATTCCTCAAATTCAAGAAAGACAATCTGGTAGAGATAAAAATGTGTTATAGTGAACAGAGAGAGCAAGAAATAAGTGGGAGTTCGGCCCCTATTAATCATCAAGAAGCCTTCATGGGAAAGACTAGTTTTGAGTGTCCTAGTTGCAGAAAAATTCTCTCTCAAACTTTGTAGTTCTCAGACATGAGAAATTCCATCTCTTATTCACATTATTTTATGTTGTTATGAACCCTCCAGAGCACACTCTTAGTAATAAACTCAGCTGAAGCTCTTCTCATATTCTCTCCCCAACTCATTCACATGCTTTGTAAACTCTCTGATGTCTTATAAAGCTCTACCTCACTACTGTAGCTTCAGAATAATTTGGTTAAAAACCCAATCAACCATGAGACACAAAGCCATAGGAAATGAGTTTTCATTAGTTCTGCTACTCACAAAAGTACTTGTTTATTAGTACAGAAGCAGCTGGAATATATTTGGTTTCTGCACATTGCTTCCTGAATTTTACTCTCAAAACCAAGAACAGCTGGGACATAAGATGACTGACAGTTGCCTGTAACGTTATTAAATAAGAGGACAGTATCACAAGATAAAGCCCCAATCTGTCAGGGAAGAGCACACCAGGGTAAGGCAAGAAATCTGCCAAAAAGGAGGCTGTATTTCTGCAATCTTTACTGGTTACCTAGAAAAAGAAATAAAGACATGTTAATGAAAGCAGGCAGGTGATGAGAACCAGGGGCATGCTGTCAACAACAGAAAATTCCAGAGTCTAACAGCAGAACAAGGAAAATGCTGTGGGTGTCCCCCAAGTTATCACTCTAATCTTACATGTGAGCTCCCTTTAACCTGGTTCTCCACAATGCGGATGTTAAATGGCAGAGCTTTGCATGCACGACTACTGGTCTACACTCCGCTACTGTATCTGAAGCAGCCTGTTGTAGAGTACAGCATAATACAATGAGACAAAAGAGCATTCCAACTGCCTTCCATAAGCCTGATGAACTGGCAATTTAACCAGGGCAGAGGGCAAACACTGGCAAAAACTGTATTACCAGACAGTCAAAAATTGCCTCTGCAAGAGCAAGCAAAGTCAATAAAGAAAATAGCTCATCAAGGGCTAGAGACAGCCTGCATGACTGAATAGTCTCTTTAGAGAGGAGGATGATCCACTGCAAAGCCACTAGTTGGGACTTGCTTAATGCTCTGCTCCAACACAGATCTCTGCAAAGCACCGAACTTCATGGCAGCACATAGTCTTGCATTAGACGCAGGCATCTTACTGCCTTTGCAGTCAATTAAATGAAGGAGTTGAGTACTTCAGAAGTTCTCCCTATATGCAGATCCTCACCTGTGAAAGGGTCAGGTAATAAGGAGAGACTGCAGAAAGGACTAAGACATTAGAATGACAGCAATAGATGACTGGTGCTCTGAGGTTTGATGGAAGTGCTTTCCTAGCTTCTCTAGCAACACGGACACAAACAGTGGGAGAACCACTGGATCAGATAGGGTAGAATCACCTGAACTTCAATATTTTTTCTAGGTTTTTCTGTTTTATTCTGCTAAGTACAAGCTACTATTTAACTTCAACAACAGAAGCTGGTAGCCATGGTACTTCAGCAGCGAGGCTGTTATTTGTACTGTTCTCTGAGCAACAGCATTGTATTTCTCTTCCAAAATAGTAGACTAATGAATGATTTTTACAGGACTATCTTACAAGGGGGATCCAGTAGCTAAAGGAAATTTCTTGGATGATAGACATCTAGAGCTCTCCTAAAAGCCTGAACAGCCTTGTGTCTATAGAATCCCAGTGTTCTGTATCTACAAATGAACTTTCTATTCCTGTATCGCATGACACAGAGAAAACCATTTTTTCCCTTTCACAGATGAGAAATGAAGCAGTGACTTATTCCTGGAGGGACTTGTAAGAGCTCATACCTGAAATGCATTTTGCTGCAGGGCAGCCCGGCAGGACTATGAAAAGCAGAGATAAAAAATAAAGCCATCACTCTGAAAAATCCACTGAGCTCACAGGAGTGAGCATGGAATGGCTTGGGAAGCCTGGGGACACCAGGCAGAACAAGGCAGACCTGAAAAGAGAACTAGGAGGGACAGTGGTTGGGACTGGAGGCAGCTAAAACTTACAGACCCAGATTATTGGACGTCTGCAGAACAGCAGCACTGGTTTTGCACAGAACTTAAGGCACCTCCTGCTCTGTCTTCTACAACCTACAGAAAATAGGATTGCCCAAGTATTCCTGCCACTGAATTATTCCTTCCACTACTAGTCACAGCCCTTGCCTCATCAGGACTTCAAGCATCAGAAATTAAGGCTAGAATCCTCTCTCATGCGTTTAGCTTGTCTTAAGACAGGAAAAGTATTCTGGACAGCAAAGCAGAGATTCCTTTTGCTATCAATAAATCACATACCCTCCACTTGGGCAGTAATAATTACTCGCAGTTATGAATGCCAGAACTACTTTTGTAGCTTATGCCCAGCCTTTTATCCTTACTGAACAGAAGACATGATATCTATATAGCAGCCCTAATGAAGTTAAAGCACGATAAATACAAGGGGTATGTTTAACACATACAGTGTTTGCAGGCAGTCTGAGCAGCAGGAATCATGCAAGCCAAAGCATCAGGCCTTGAAGATAACTGAGAGGCTGAAAGTCACCAAAGCCTGGTGGTTGCAGGCTGGGCTATAACTGCTACCTGGGTCTGCCTCCCTCACTGCTGGGAGGCTGCCTCAACCGCATTGCTCTCAGCTTCCAGATTCAAGTTACACAGAGGAAAGCAAAGTTACCAAATAAAAAGCAGCCTGTCAGAGTGTGCTGCCTCTGGTTTGGTTCAGTGTTTTTCTGCCTTCTCCTCCTTCCCCGCTTCAGGGAAGACCAACAAGATTGCAGCTAAATTCTGTGTCTTTCAGACAAAGAGGAAACTTAATTGCAGTCTTCAGGAGGCTGAATTTCTATTGAATGAGATAATGAAGCATAACCAATTGCATTTTAGTGCCAGGGCTCTGGAGGCAATTTGCTAAGAAGCAGAGGTGTGGAGCAACCTCCTCAATGGAGTGATTCACTGAAACACAGCAGCTGGCAGAGACAATCAGCCTCAGATAGAAGAGTTTCACAGATGACAGTTAGAGGAGCTTGTAAAAGGCTCCAGCTTAGGTAAACTGGGACAGACATACCAACGCTGAACAGCTAATTAATAACAATTATTACTAGAATTAGCAATAGACACATATAGATTCTTTCCTATAAATGTTGAAGCAAAAAATATTTGCTGTTAACATAATAAAAGCACCAAATTAGTCATGCAGTCTCTAAGTAACCCCCTGCTGTCAGCAGTGCCTGGATTCAACAAAGATGCTGCTCCACACTGAAGTGTCTAACTCTAGCTCTGAATAAATGGATTCTTACAACGCTTATTAAATCACTACAGAATAACTAGTGCTATGTCACAGGAAGCCTCGCTTTCGACAGCTAGGGAAAAAAAAAAACCAAGCTTAACAGCTTTATTTTTCAGTATATTTTTGAAATGTGCTTCTATGAGCTTAAGTGACGGTGTTGAGTCATAAGCTCTGGCATTCATCTATTCAGCCTATGCTCAGGTATCTGGAATGAAAAAGGCTGGGAAAGAGAGATATGAGCCTTTGGTTCTTTACCAACTCAGTATGTCCTACATTTCACCAAGTATTTCCCTCCTCCAAAAGCAACTTATGGAATAACTTAAGCAATCTATAGAGGTACCTCTTTATTTTCTGTATTGCTGCACAGACACCTGACATACTGGAAAACCCAAACTGCACTCTGCAAAGATATATCTGATCTCCCGCCAAAAACCAATTCTTTTATCACTGGTGAAGGAAATGCAGTTCTTTGCTCAGAGTTAGCTCCAAGTTGTGAGAATTCAGCAGCTCTGTCACTCAGGATCACACAGCCACTTAAATAGCAGATGAGCCAAATGTTTGGAAACAAAACTCAACACCTCAACCAGCACTGAAACTTCCACAAGCTTGTAAAGAACCAGTCAACCTACCATCTAACTGACATGGCTGCCATTCAGGAATACCCACCACACTTGGGTGCACCTGACCACCTCCCACCCACCCCCTGAAAAACAACAATTCATTGGCTGAAAGTAAAATTGACTACAGGGAAAAAAGAAATAAATCACATTCTTGTAGACAACTGTCCGTAGAGCTGGGTCACACACCCCTCTAAGAGTGGGAATAGGACCAGAAAGGAAGATCTGACTGCATTTCTGTCCCTCTCCATACTGACTCTTCAGATGCATGCACAAGGCAGGATTTGACAGAGCAAAGTCTCAGTCAGGAACTCCTCAGACTGACATGATCTGGAGAAGATTTAAATTAGAAAAAAAATTGTACAGCCTTAGTCTCAGCTGTGAGACCTCAAACACAACATCCATCATTCAATATGGATGCTTATAAAATGGAATCTCAGTGAATGTCAGCAAGAAAGGGCTTGGGGTTTGTAGTAAAAGTCAAGTAAACAGTTCCCATCTCGACTCTGAGATGGCAGCCACAGAAGTGTGCCTAACCATGTTCCCGAAGACAAAAATACATGAAACAAAATACTCAGTTACTCTAACTTCTAGTTCTAACATGGAAGAGGATTCGAATCAACATACCTAGATATTGGTAACTCTGGATTAAGATGTATAGCACTACAAAGTTCATTCCTAACCAACAGCTAAATCAGTACCTTAAACCAAGAACTACATATCTCAATAGTCCTGGATTCTGGCGAGTTTGAGATCTTGGCTGGTTTAGCTGTACAGATTTAGTAGAGTAGCTACAGAGAGCAAGAGATAGATAAAGACCATGTAGTGCTGTCGTTAGCAAGTTCCCAAGCAATTCAGCTCCTCTGCTCTTCAGACAGTGCTGTTCTCGAGACAGACCAGTGTTTCTGGTGAGAATTATTTGATGTGTCACAAAGTGCATGGATTTCTTTAATGAATTAGAAAAACAGACCTTACTATCACTCATACTTTGTACACTACAAAACTGACATCACAGACAGTGAAATGCCATGTGCCTGTAGCAACATTTGTGGAGGACAGATGTGTGCCAAATTCCAGTGTCATGGGTGAAAAGTAACATTAACAAGAATTGAGGGTTTGTATCTTTGCATCCATGCCCCATCCACAAACAGTGCAAATACTTAGCATGCTGCTGCCTTGGCAGTCTACCTTTGCTCCACAAGTGGCCATGGGCCAAAGTAATCTTTTAAAGGCCCTCCAGCACTGACATAAGTGTGCTTGCACTGAAAACAATGGGAATTTCTTCACTAAGCTAATGAGAGGAGACCCTGGCCAAAACCAGTCCCATCAGTACTGAGCATAATCTATCATTCTAACAAAGAAAATTCATTCATACACAAACCAAATGAATATTCAGCACAGCTATACATGATACTGAGTCCAGTAGCATTACCAGCTAGATAACAGCCACAAGTAGAGAAATCAGCATTCTTGTAGGCCTGTACTGAATCTGAAAAGGCAACTGGCACATTATTTATCACCAGCCTCTGAGCCACCCAGTCCCTTAGCAGATGCCTTTAAGTTTTTTCATTTCTGAGATTTTAGTTATTGTTTATCTGTCATCCCCATCTGCTAAAACACTCATCTGCTTCCCTGAGCTTTGACTGAGAATGTCACAACTTCTATTATCACTTCTCAGAGCCCATTTTATAATTGGATGGCTCGCTACTGTTGTAGTTTGAGGCCCCTCAAACAGTTCTGCTGCTGAACCCATGACACTCCCCAGCATAATCATTTTACAGGGAACCAAAGCATGATTTCATCTGTTAGGCTCCTTAAAATACATTAAGGAATCTCCTCCATTCCCAGAGGGTCAAAAATCTTACATTGTTGATTTCCCACAATATTTGCAATAGGCAGAAGACTGGAGTATATTTGGTTTATTCCATGTATTCTTTCCCTAAGCATCCTCTTTTGGCCACATTCAGAGACAGACTGCTATGCTAAACAGAAATAAGACCTGTGTGGAAATAGTTACATTTCTTAATGGATCTGAAATGAAAAGCAACATGTACATGTTCACTTAATATTGCAAGTCTCCTTCAATGACCAGGTGCACCCTCTATTTTAACCTTCCAATCTGTTTTTAAGATGCTACATTTTCCAGTGCAAAGTAATAAAGACAGAATCATCACATTAAGAAAAACCCAAATGATAACTTAAGATCACACAAGGCAAGCGTCAGAAAACTGCATTAAAGTTGTAAACCTGCCCAAACCAATTCCTTGTTTCTCTTTCCAGTGAAATGAATATTACAGTTCATCAACAACATTCAGGGGAAAAAAAGAAAAAAATCTATCAGGATGATTATTCCCTTCCTTCACTTTCAAATTTTCTGTATGCAAACAGGTTTTGAAAAGCAAAGTCAAATCTGCCCAAAGATCTCTACAAAATCTATTCTATGGGAGATGTCATGCAATACTTGTCAGCTCTCACCATCTCACAGCCAATAACCGCTTCAGCAAGAAATTCTGCCATGCAACATCATCATTTCATCCTGGCTGAGTTCCCTTTGCTGTCCTTATCTCCAGCTGCTGAACCTGCCTTGCCTTTTCAGAATCTATTTCTATCAAATGCCAGGAAGATAGCAGGAACTGTCAGCTCCAACATGAGTGGAACGCAGCTCTGCAGAGAGACAGAGGACATGATTTTGGGAATATGAAAGGAAAATAGCCTTCTTCCAGACAAAAAAGCAACAAGAAATCCTTCATATTAATGGGTAAACCAAAGGAAAGAGTAGTTGCTTACACAAGGGAAAAATACACCCAGGGAATACTTTTGCTAATAGCACTGAAAGGAAGCTTTATGATGGCAAGTGTGCTGCAGCAAGACTGCATGTATACAGCAAGGCCCAGGACACACCAAACCTTTTTATTCCTCTTACAAGTGAATGTTAGTGGAAGAATGAGCAATGCAGACTGAAAGCTCCTAGTTAGAGGAAGAACTAAAAAAGAACCAGCTCAGGATTGTTTTTTTTTTTAAATCACCCATCTGCAAAACATGTTTTGTCCCCTTCAAGCCACACAATGTGACTTATGAGTGGCTGGGGGAGAATCAGCCTTTGGAGAAGCACCACTTTTGATGAAAACCCAAGAGCATTGGGTTTTTGAGAAGGCAGACCCAGATCCTGGGCCAAAAGAAGTAACAGGCAGATGCATGGTGGATGCAACTGTGCTTTGCTAATGCAGGAGTCACTGATGGACTAAATGAGCAACAGAAACTGCTCCTGACAGCTTTACTGTATGGCATGGACCAGCAAAACCACCCTGCGTCATGCGCACCCTCCCTCACCTTGCAGATCCAGCACCATCAGCAGCAGGAACTCGGCTCTCTTCCAGCACATTCTATCTGCCATACATTTACATCTGAGCTAGGTATTCGAGAATGTTTAAACTGCTCTTGGATCCCACACAGACACAATGACAGGAAGCTCTATCAGGAAAGAGTTTTGAAGTGGGTTCTGCTCAGTCATTAGGGGATTTTAAAGCTTTTGCTATTTAAACCAAACAGTAGCAGTTTAATCCTCAACTTCTAAGCCAGGCAGCTTTACTTCCCAAGGAGAAAGATAGGACAGACCTCGCTAAGGACACCAACCCTCAGGGAATCATTCAATACGTGCACTAATATTTTTCCCAACAACTTTGCTGCCCTGTTTTAATAGCAGTTATAGTTACATTGATTTTCCATTCCTTTGTGTTTGTCTTCATGGGTTGCAGTTTTAATAACAGTAACAAAAAGAAGCAGATGGTCTGCCTATTCCAATTGTATTCTACAGAAGTCCATCAGAATTTATGAATTTGTGAGCTGTAATTGGCTACAAAACATGGGGGGGAAACAGCAGTATGCAATGTTAACTTTTCCTGTCCTAGAATACAGCAATTGCACTGCAAGTAAGCAAATGATTCTAGGGAAATATCTCCTGCATTAACAAGAAAGATTCACTGCCTTATTACTAACAGTCCCAAAGCATAATTTGTGCTCATCTCTGCAGAAGTACTCCGTTGTTCTTTAATAACAAGAAGTTACTCAGCTGCCCTTGCTTTTCTCCCTAATTATGAAAAATGTGGTCCTTCTAATTTTGAATTATAATAAAAGCACCGCCCGGGGCTGTTCAAATTCTTCTTTCTACACATGAATTGTCCTTGAGCAAATGCAAAGTAGCTAATGCATCAACTTGTGAAAACTCTTCACAGGTAAGTACCAAGAGAACACTCTGCATGTGTCCTTGAGGCATACCATAACATCACATTTCAATGAGAAACTGATGTTTGCAATCTTCACTGAGAGGTACAATAACACATTTTAGTACATATTCTGCTCAAGTCACTGCCCTTTAATATCAACAGGAAACACTCACTACAAATATTGCAACATTTCACACTTTATAAAGCATTGAACTGTTCCATACATGCTGCAGTGCATTAAGGGAGCATCCAAAGACTGCAGCCAGTCTTATCACAGACTGCTGTTGCAAAATGACTTAGGAAGTACAGACAGCTTCATACTGCTGGCTGCTTTGCACTGAGTAGTGCTTCACATTAGGCATTTATCTGTACCACCACAAACCACAGCACTGGCCTGAAACAATGATGAGTTTTACATCCATGACTGAATATCAGTCTTTTCTCTATCAAAAGCTAAAAGTAAGCTTTAGGCACATTTACTTCAAGGGAACTAAAATTTACTCTAAATTCAAGCTAATTGCACTTCACAGCATTTACATTCAGTGATTCTGAAGGCTCCCTAAAAGTCTCAGGCCTGACACTGAAGTCACCTGGATGAAGAGCCACATTAACACAAAGAACAGTTCAAAGCAGGGAACACATCCTTGAAGCAATCATCCAGCAGGTCACCACAGCCACCACTGAAACACAGCTGTTTGGGATACAGAGGATGAAGAAAGGACAGAGACGCACATGGCAAACAATTGCCAACACAAAAGAAACAAAATGAAGAATGTTGTATTTGCATTTAATTGCAGAGAGAGGTAATTTCCTTACACACAAAGGATGAAGTTATCTGTTCTTGTAAGACCTAATGTACCAGTTTAATAAGCTGTAAGTGGGCAAAACCTCTTGCCACATGGCAGTTCCATCACCCTGTTTTCCCTTGCACAGTAGTAGTAAAACTATTCCAATGCTCACCCCAAACTGATACACCATAGCTCAGAAAAACATCCAGGGAATGTCCACTTGATAAGATATAGGTCCAAGAGGGCCAAAACACATACAATGACATCCATGCAGTGCTGAATCCCAGTTCTCCTGATTCTTACCAAAATACATTTGTTCAGCTTCTTGCTAGAATTTGTTAGTGCAGCTTCAGCATGGCACCTGCCTCAGCCATGCGACTTGGGGTTGGCACGGGGAGCCCAGAGGAGCTCCTATCCATCACAGGTTCCTCCTTCAGAGTACATTTATCAGCACAGTCAGCACATAATAAAAACAATTTCTAAGTTCATGTTACTTTTGCTTCACCTCCTGTTTCTATGACCCACCAGTCATAGAATCATAGAATAGTTAGGGTTGAGAAAGGACCTAAAGATCATCTAGTTCCAGCCCCCCTGCCATGGGCAGGGACACCTCCCACTAAACCATGCCACCCAAGGCTATGTCCA
>JASSUY010041771.1:28066-83108 GCA_032466535.1 Forpus xanthops
ATAGGGGAGGTGCACCAGCCCCCTGGTCATACTCGTGTCCCTCCTCTGCACTTGTTCCAACAGTTCCATGTCCTTTTTATGTCAAGGACACCAGAACTGCACACAATATTCCAAGTGAGGTCTCACGAGAGCAGAGTAGAGGGGTAGGATCACCTCCCTCGATCTGCTGGTCACACTCCTTTTGATGCTCAGCTACATTGGAGAGGGCTCATCTTCCTCTGCCTCATTCCTTCCATAAGGATTTTTCCCTCTGCAGCATGGCTGCAATATTCATCCCTGGCAATCACATGAAGCTGCTCACTTCACCTACAGAAAAGTCTCCAGGCACAGTGGGAAGAATGGATCATTCTGTCTCAATGCTACCACCTAAGGAAAAAGAGGCACCTGAAGAGCCATACCTTTCTGCAACAAGGTACATACTCCTACAGGGGCTCAAATGCAAGTGGCCCAAGTGGGATAGCCTTGCTTTTTTTGCCAAATCACAGCCTAGGAGAATATAGCTTCAGGTACTCAAAGAGGTCTGGATCTTTGCTTGTGCTTGATTTTTGGCTCATTTCTAACATGAGTTCATGCTCCCAGAAGCAGGTAATTTCACAACTTCTCCTTGATAGTAAGTAAATACATTATGGCTCTGCATGAAGGAACTGCAATATGTACTGAAAATCAGTGCCTGCATAATTCTGAGGGCAAGAACTTCAGGATGTAATTTTACTTCAATATCTTACATATTTACATGCCTTCAGTGGGTACCAATAAAGGCTTAACAGCATCCAGTTTGAATATAGCTCTGCCATGCATGTTTGGCAAAAAGTATCCTATTAAAGCAGCTTTGATCTATTCAGTGCATGGCCTATCCCCATTTCCTATTTAGAGGACAAACAGTGAAGTCATAATCACAGACTTACAGTCAACAGATTTGAAATACAACCAACTGTGGGATGCCATGCAAGAAGCCTGCAGCTGGCACAGGAAAACTCTAACTCAGAAAAGCCACTGGAGTCCCCCTTTGTTTTATTAACAGGGTAGCCAGTCCTCATGATGGTTTTGGGCTGTTGAAGCACAGCAAAGACCCTCGAAAGAAACCGCACACACACACTTAAACAGCACTAGGGCTTCCATGCGGCAGAGAAGAAAATGACCAAGTCAAGCAAGTGCAGAAGAGCAGCACTGCCCAGGGTGTGACATGGGAGCACGGAGACCTTGCTGCCCAGCAGCTATGCAAGACCAAAACCCAGGGACAGCAGTTGAACAGCCCCCCATGCCTCTACAAACTTCCCTCTGGGTGTAAGGTGCGTTACAACCCTCTGCTATTACACAGGGAACACAAAGCTCAGCTTCCCAGTCTAAAGTTCTGTGTAAGCAGCTGAGGTCAGTCATTTTTTCCAGGAAGCATTTACCTGATCTTTTCTTTCAAGTCAGATTCTAAAGCTTTGCTTTCAGCTTCAAAGTCGCTAAACAAACAGCATAAGATTATGTACACAGTTTATGCAGTTTACAAGAGACTGTGCACCTGTCAGGCATCATTCACAGCGGATGTTAGCTTAGATGCAGTAGTGAGAATGTATCTGTGAAGGCTTGAAATAATGAAAAGCAATCTCTGCTGTCATATATTTTCCGCAAATCAATGCGCCAATCGGGCTTAGGGAGAAAGACATCTCTATAATGAAAGACAGTTCAATTTTGATATTCACAGACTTCAAAACTAAGCCTACCTGATGAAATATCACCAGCAAGGCTATTAACCAGGCAAACCAAGCTTTCTGGTTGTTTCTTCTGGTGTGGGGGTATTTGTGGAGTTTTTTGATGCTTTGCTTTGCTTCCAAGTCTGAAGTTAAGACAGACCTGGAAATTTCTAATGGGTTTTACTAGGATGAACTGAAGACTAATGCAAAGGCTTCCAAGGTTTCACTGCAACTGATACAAGAACCATAGCACGTTACTGGGTTATAGTCCAGTTTTGCACAATCACATGTAATATCTGGCATGTACCATGACTTATCCCAGAGGATATTGCACAGAATTTATCCATAAACCCCTGAAATAAAAGATTTTTTTTTTTTGAAGAAAAACATTACAGCTCAATATTTTTTTTTTTAGAAACTTTCGCTATAAAAAAGACATTTTCTTTCAAATGACAAATTGCCACCATCTTTCACATTCTTCTAACAGAAAACAACTACCACCACCTCACGGGCTTTGCGCTTAAGCCTTTGAATTCTCCATGTTTGGCACCCTTTGAACACCAGGCAATTTTAAACACCTCATCAACTGGGAAATCCAGGTGGCAAAAGAGGGTTGGTTGAGAACAGAGATTGAACTGCAACTCTGAACAGTTTATCCCATGAAGGAGACAGAAGAACACATTGCAATACAGTTCACACAAGTGAAGCTGTATAATTGTAAAACGCAATCCCTTCCCATGGATGAGAACAAAACTTCCCTATCAATATTTATAAGCTTGGTATCTCAGAATCTCATTAGAACATGTCTGATATCTCACAGGTTGTGTAGGAAATAAAAAATAATATGATATTTGCCACAGCTTCTGACAAATGCCAGCTCCTTTCTAAACAAGCACCATCCTGCATCCACTACCCCGAGCTCACTGAATGTTCCATCTGATGTTCTGCTTTAGGGAGTGTTTGTTGCTGTGTGTAGCAGAGCATGTCACAGTAAAGTTCATGCTCGGAAAAAGTCAAGCCTGCCTAACATACGTTGTCCTCCAACCTAGTAGAAATAAATGTTTTAGCCACTTCCCCTCTTCTACAGTCAGGCTGATGTCATTCTTCAGTCTCTAGCCACAGCCTTTTCCACTGGGCCTCCTTCTCTTCTACATAGTTTGGTAAAAGAAACAGACTCTTCCAAATAACTTTGCTTCAAACTAAGTGCTTGGATACAGTTTCCAAACCTTCAGGGCAAGATCTCCAAAGCCACCAATGAGAAAAAGAAGTCTTCTTTTAGTAGCTTCAGAGGCAGACAAGAGATCCATGCGCAGGAAATGTGCACAAGTGTACACATGCCTTTGCACATGGAAATCAACAGGGCAGGATCAAAACATTTAACGTTATATACTTGTATTAATTCAAATGCAATTTTTAGACATATATATGCATATTTATATACATACACATTTTTTAGGCGTGCAAAGGGAAAGTGGGCTGCAGGGAGGTAACACAAAGGGCAGACTGTGTCAGCCCAGAAGCTACTGGCAGGAAAGCGACACTGCCTAATTCACAGTCCTAAGGCCGCCCACATTCAAGATGCCCACGTTCAAGATACTGGAGATGCTTAGTACATTGCTGGTGACATCCTGGTACAAATTAAACCTGCCCTTAAGGACTACAACAAGAGCCAGCAGTAACGCACCTGTGCTATTTGCTAGCACTGTCACAGGAAAGACAAATACTTATCTTCCCCACAGGGGTGTTGTGAGGATTAACTTCAGCTAATGTTTGTACAATACTGTGAACATTTAGAGTGCAATGTAAGTGCAAAGCATTATCATCTCTGTCACACTGAGGGAGTTTGAGTCTCCACGGAGGGGCCGTTTCTGAGAGCTATCATTGCCATGCCAGCATTGCTCATCCTGTATTTTCTGCCTAATGCCTGACATGACAATGCGCATAAAGCACCAATTCCAGATTTGTTTGGGGTTAATAAGACTTATGTACATATTTGATGCTTCACATGCTGCTAGTTTTATGAGAGAATTCACCTCCTTGGATACATTAACCCTGTCAAGCACTGGAACAGGCTGCCCAGGGGAAGTGGCAGAGTCACCATCCCTGGAGGTATCTAAAAGATGTGTAGATGTGGCACTTTAGGACATGGTTTAGGGGTGCATTTGGCAATGTTATATTTATGGTTGGACTTGATCTTAAAAGTCTTTTCCAACCTAAACAGTTCTACGATTACCCTAAAAACCTATACTGGGATTCATCAGAACTCTCCTTCACTGCCAGGCCTGAAAACTGAAACTGGGCTCTTCAGCCCATGGTGGGAGCTCTGACTTGAAGCTTTCCTAAGCCATATGAAAATTCTGCAAGCTTTAAATTCCTAGTTTACATTTCACCAAGAATGCCTCCATCAGAAGGTTTCAGTTTTGTGTTGCATATATGACAGCTTGACAAAAGCAAGCCCATAACCTGTACCTGGGAATAACTATTGTGATTATGGATGCGAAAGAGAGGTTACCAATACTTGTGCATTTGCCAACAGGGAACATGCGAGCTCTTGATTGATGCATAGTCATGGAGAACAGTACAAAGAGGGTGAGAGGAGCTCCATACAGAGCAGTCAGCAGGCAAACCACTTCACTAGCACATGCAGTGAGCTGACCCAGTGATAACCAACCCACACTGGTCACGAGTTGTCAAAATGAAACACTACCTACAGGAAGGATGCAGGTGCAATCAGAGAATGTTATTGCACCTTTTTGTAATCTGCCAACAGTGTCAAGAAAGGACCCTGAGGCAGGCCACAGGTTTCCATCAGTGCACAACCAGAAGAGAGCTCACCAGTGAGATAAAGAGTGGCATAAATATCTAAGCCTTTGATTAGCCTAAGATGTGCCATGTGCCTCAAATGGATTAGCCCTAAATGGAGACTATGGCATTTATTCCCCACAAACTATTTCAAATATTTTTTTTAACAAAAAAAAAAAAAAAAAACAAAAAAACAGAAATAGTTCTTCCAAAATAAAAATTGAGCCCTCATCCTGTCAGCACCTCAGTGAACATGATGACTTCTCATGATTTGGTACAGCTAGCAGACATTAAACAAGGACTCTGCTATTTTTAGCAGCATAAACAATGACATAGCTGTTTGGGGATCTCCCTTCTATTGGTCTTTAGGATACTTAAGTAGAGTTGGTATTCAAGTACTACTGAAGAGAAATTGAGGATAAAATTCCTCTAAAAACAAATAGCACAAATCACCACTACTGAGCACAGAGGACCACTCTGGTGTATTCGCAATGCATTGCCAGAAATACTTCACATCTCCCTGATATTAAAATAACAGCATACAACAATAACACTTTCTTTTCCTTTGACATGAGTGCTTACATTTAAAAATCCCTAAAAGGCATGCTAGAGATCTAAAGCAATCCAAGAACAGGAAAATGAGAAATAAATATGAAAATAAACTGTCATTTTAGCATGATCCCTCCTAATTGCAAGTAAACAACGAAATGTTAGAGAGAACTGTATTCTCCTTTTTGTTCCACAGGAATGTTATAGTAATATGCTATCTCCTCTCTGTCCTCTGAGCTGCCTTAGGCAATAATTAATGCTACTGTAGGGATTCAGTCACTTCCCTTCACTAGGGAAGTCTCATCAGCCATCCTCATTTGGAGCCTCAGGAGGAAGCTCAATACAACAAATCAGCAAGTGAAACATGACTATATTGTGAGTAATAGGGTGCTTTCCTATATTCACCACAAAATGCTGTAGTCACAATCAAAAGCTTCCTGTCACTTTTAATATATCACAAATGTCTTATAACAAACCCTTTCAGAAAGAAAAACCACAAATACATACATGTAGATATAAAATAAAGTTTCCCCACTGTTACAGTTAGGAAATTTAAAAAGACAAAGAGCTTATTTGATCAGGAAAGCAGCATATTAAGATGTTATTAAACTAGCATACTCTCCAGTATTTGTTATAAGCAAAAACATCCCCCAGGAGCTGTGTGGTTTAGGAATACATATCTACACCAAGGTACATTTATCTGTTCAAGACTGTCTGTGAACCCACATCAAATGACTCTCCATTATGGCTGTAACAAGAAGAATTCAGAAACATACAATGCCACGTTTCCTTCCTAAAATAACACTGTCTCATGTTAAAAACTGGTTTCAACATTCCCCATTCCAATACCCACAGCAGGATGCTTGCACCCTCCTGTACAAGGGTCGAGGTAAAGTGTAAGCTGAACAGTGCCACAAATGCACTCATGACTTGCCAACTCACCACATGGGCTGTTAAGGAAGAGGTGGTGAAGTCCCTGAGGCTTGGAGAAAGGACTTCTTTTTTTAATTGCCTAAAGATACTTATTTCTTCCAGAAGTTCTCCTAACAGTTACTGAGATCAGCAACGACTTACGAAGAACTACACACCTCGGGTGCTGTGAAAGCTGGATTTGGAGGCACAGCAAGGAAGAAGAGAAGGCGCACAGTTTGAGCACTGACCTAGTGGGAGCCCCAGATTTAAATCTTTATTTTAGTAAGGACTGCTGATATCAATTTGAGCAGACTGAGCTCCTCTGTCCCGAGGACATCAGCAGCACCATCTCTCGCAGAGCACTAAGCAGATAAGTACATTGGACACCATGAAGAAATTCAATACTGTGTCAATGGGGCACAGTAACCAAGAGCAACGATGGATGCTGGAATAAGTCAGGAGGTGGTGTTTCATGAGGCAGCCTTTCATCCTCAAGGCCAGAACTCAAAAGAGGGCTGAAGCAACAGTTCATAGAATTTAGCCCTTTTAACCTTTTTATTATGCACTGAGTCACCCCCAGACAGGCTTCTCAGCGTGTAAGGTTTGCAGCAGAGAAGAACCTGTCCCAAAGATTTAGGGAGGTACAGAACAACCAAAAGAGTAGTTCACTGCAAGCTGCATTTCTGCTGTAAAATAAGCATGCGCAGTCCTTGGGCACTGGAAAAAAGTTTGCACTGGCCTTGCAGGTTCTTAACAAGAGGCACAGAACGAAGCCCTTACAGCATCACTCACAGTCACCAAGCTCCCCCACTGTTTCCAAGTGCTCATGTCTCTCAAAGACCAGTAATAGTCTTAATTTCCAAGCCAAAAATTTGCCAGGTACTCTCCACCTGCATTGAACACTGTCTGTGAGAAGCAACTCAGCTGAGATGGTCTTATTTAAAGAACTGATAGTATTTTGTCCAGTTTTGCTTCTCAGAACTCAGGTAGCAAAGCTGGGGCACCAGGCTCACAAACACTGCTTTCACCATGTAAACGCATACTGCTAACATTGCTCTGTAAAAGGTGGCTTTGGGCAAACTAATTCCAGTAAACATCATCATTTTTTGTTAAGTAGCAAAATAACTGCCTTGGGGAAGGCTCTGAATGCAAATTAAACAGAAGGAGTTTCATGCAGGGCTCGCAGCAGGGGACTTGTGACGCATGAAGTGCAGCAGAGAGGGAAGGACTGGCTGAACTGACCACAGCAGTAACACGTTACAAACCCCCTTCCACCTCCACTGCACAGCCATGGTTGGCAAGAATGAGCTTACTACCAAATAAATAGAAGTCCAATACCTTCCTTTGATGTTTAAGTGCATAATCTCCATAAACTAGGCTTTTTATGTTTGTTTTTAGCACCTGCAAAGGACAGGGATACATGAAATACTAGCAAAGCTGCCTTCAGTTGGCAATGTCAAGACAAAAGCTTGGAGATAATTGCTTTATGGTAACTGTACAAATGAACCACTTTTCTGGGAAAAAAAAAATACCTCAGCTTCTTTCTAGGCTGAAAAGTAAGAGATTTATCCCAATTCAAGGGGCTGCCCCATGTAGCCATACACCCTGCTCTTTGGTCCATGCCGAAAGACATCTAAGAGGTGCTACATAGCTACAAGGATGTGTGTCTTCCCCTTCCTGGTGGTCACCAAGAGCAAGACAAAATGTTACTAAGAGCAAGACAGGTTTAACTAGGTCCTCTAAATGATAGCTAACCAAGCTGCTTCAGCTGCAAAGGGCTATTCTCATAGCCTGGGCTCAGCGTACAGCAGCCTTACAGTCACACTCTTCCTCCCCACTCTCCCCTCTGCACACTCAGGGAGCAGGAGAGCTCCTGACGGAGCCTGCGTGCATCCAGCCATGATGCTGTTATGTCACCCAGGAATAATCTTATGCTGGAAAGTCTCCAAACAGGAATGAAAAAATCAATTTTCACACTGGTTTTGCTTCTGTAAGTGAATACAAAGCATCTGCTGGGGGGTGTCAAGCTGCTGACAAGAGCAGGGTGCAGCCCAGCTTCACATGGGGCTCCTCTGCATACAGGCCGTGGTCCATGGGGTGCAGTCCAAAATCTATTCACCCACCAAGACCACCAATACCAAAGGGGATATATTAGTGAAAAAAGAGCTTTGTGGTGTTATCATACACTACAGCTAACAAAACAAGAAGAACAATCAAGCAGGTCAGCATGAGCACTTCCTCTGTGCACAGGCAGGGAAGGACATTTGCTGTACTGTTTTTCCCTGCACTCCATCTAGGAACACTGCGCAACTCTTTTTTTGCTTGCTTTTCCTTTCTTTTTAAATCCCTGCAGTGTGCAGAAGCTGAACTCTGGCTAGAAAGTACTAACATGAGCAATGCTTAGAAATCAAGGCGTTGCAATCACTTTAAAGATTAAAGCACTTAATGAGCGCAGGTATGGAAAGCAGAACTGACATTTATGAACCTCTGAAAATTTGGAGTTATTTTGCCTGAAACCAAATAACCTACCATCAGTTCAAATGGGTGGGAGAAAAAAAGATGCAATCTTGCAAGTCTTCTGATTATTTAAGTTATAGAATCATAGAATGGTTTGGATTGGAAAGATTATCTAGTTCCAACCCTCCTGCTATGGGCAGGGATGCCTCACACTAGACCATGTTGCCTAAGGCTCTGTTCAACCTGGCCTTGAACATTGACAGGGGTGGAGCATTCAGCAATTCTTTGGGCAACCCATCCCAGTGCCTCACCACCCTCACAGTAAAGAATTTCTTCCTCACATCCAACCTGAACTTCCTCTGTTTAAGTATGAACCCATTACCTCTCATCCTATCACTACAGTTTCTGATGAAGAGTCTCTCTCCGGCATAATTTTAGGCCCCCTTCAGATACTGGAAGGCTGCTATGAGGTCTCCACACAGCCTTCTCTTCTCCAGGCTGAACAGACCCAACTCTCTCATCCTATCTTCATATAGGAGGTGCTCCAGTCCCTTGATCATCCTCGTGGCCCTCCTCTGCACTTGTTCCCACAGTTCCATGTCCTTTTTATGTCAAGGACACCAGAACTGCACACAACACTCCAAGTGAGGTCTCACAAGAACAAAGCAGAGGGGCAGGAACACCTCCTTTGACCTGCTGGTCATACTTCCTTTGATGCAGCTCAAGGGACACTTCGGCTTTCTGGGCTGTGAGTGCACACTGCAGCCAAGTCATGTTACATTTCTCATCGACCAACAACACCCCCAAGTCTTTCTCCTCAGGGCTGCTCTGAATCTCTGCTCTGCCCAACTTGGAGCTGTGAAAATTAGTTTAAGGAATTAGTTTTTGACATTCAGGTCTCATCCCTAACCTATGCTAAACGTTCCTCATTTTCATTTACTATTACAAAGAAAAGCCTGCAACTCAGACTTAGGCTCTACATAATATACTTCCTGCTGGACCATTTCAACTGTCAAGCTGCACTTACACTATTAGGCACTCCACACTGTATCTACCTCAATCCTTATAGTGCTGTTTGATAAGGTGCTTCCTTTTGCACCATGCAAAAGGTCATCTCAGCAACAGCCTCCATAATTAACCTTAGAAGTGACTTCCTTGCAGTGATGGAAAAAACACACAAATTGGACACAGGAGAACACACTACAGGTTTCTAAAACATGCAAAGATGTGAGTACAATCCCTCTGTTGACCTGATTTAAAAACCACAGTAGAGAAAGGCTGAGGTTAAGAGCAGAGCACTGGTGAAAAGATTTTACAGCAAGTACTTGTACCAAAAATATGCAACCAGTGAAGTGGTAACATAATATTCTCTCAGTGTTTTAAATAGACTTATCGCCTCTTTTAGAGTGAAAGTTGAATTAAGCAATTTCTCAGCCTGAGTTTCTAACCCTCGGCATTACAGTGACAGAAAAAGTTGACCAGACTGCCTATGCCACTTGTGACCTTCTGAGGTGTGGGGATTGTTTCCAAGGACTAGGGGATGGATCAGAAAGTTATGTGAATTAATGGTCCCTCTTTCCTGCAGCTTCATGGTAAGCTCCTAGATTTAGCAAGAACTTCTCAGCAAGAACAAACGTGTCAAAGCAGTTAAACTCTCTCAAAAAAAGAATTCTCAAAACGCTAAAAGGACAGTGCATTAGACAAAAAGTAGTTCAGGGTTTTCACTTCGGCATGGAACAAAGCTTTCTCAAGTTAGGACAGTGAAACAATTCTACGCTTCCGTTCAGGCTCCAGAACACCAATTATACACAGCTTTTGATAAAGACTGTGCTGCTGCTGGCTACCTCTCAAGGCCAAGCCTCCAAGAAACCATATTCCTCATGCTCTTCTGCCAGCCACTGTACTGTTAAAGGTGTGTCGTGTCACCCCATCCTCATCACCCGATGAAAAAGCCACGGTAAATTAAGGGACTTGAAGTACTCAAAGGTCTGGAGAACGTGTGTATTCACCAAGAACTGGGTACCTACATTTAGTCCAGTGCTGAAAAGGGAGGAATCTATGTATTTTCTTTCGAGTACTGAACATGAAGTAAACTGCAAACCTCCTTTTCAAGTTTGATTAACAAAGTTTCCCAAACAAAAGTCTTCGGGAAAGGATCTTTTGCAGCAATTTCTACCACCTTTTTCATGCATGTATGTATTACTAGATTACATGGTCAGAGCTTCTGAGGGAAAAATATAGGGTAGAGAATTTCCAGAGAGATTTACAGTGATGGTAACCTGGTGAGTTGATAACTCCTGCCCCTGCATAATGAGTTTTTCTGACATAATCATTTCTACCACAGTATTACTGGCAAATGACCAGCAATAAACTCAGAAGCACGTGAATGCATTTAAATGATTAACAGTTCAGTCATGCCTAAACTGGATTTTTCTGTATGCACATCATCATGCACTCTGATTATATTAGCATTTGTTCTTAATCACCACAGCAGTCATAAAACTATTAATAATGTCGGATACATACTACATCTATGCCAAAACAGGTATCCCGTATCATTGATTGGAAATGACATTTGCAGTATCTGACCAGAAAGCTCTCCTGTGCAGAACTTCTCATTTTCTATCACTCCAAATCTGGCCATAATAGAAGGTGCAAACCTCAATCTAATTTAATTAACAATTACAGGGTATTGTACTGGGCATACCATATTTGGAACAAGTACCCTTCAAGAAAAGCATTTTAGTGGGAAAGTGTTATCAATGTGATAGAAAGAAAGGCTACACACCCCTAAGGATTACTGCAAGCAAGTCTAATCATAGTACATCAAATATATGTCCAACATAGGAAAAAAATGTCTAAGGTAGCTAGGAGCAAGCCAGGTGTAATTGCTACCTTTGTCTACAGCGTTAAATCAACACATTATTTCTGTAATTAGCAGGTGGTTTATGGAGATCAGCATCATCTCTTTATAGACTAGCTTAAACTTTTTATGTTGTTGCTCTGGTTCTTTAGAAAGCTGGGAAGATTGTATGTGAATATTTCAGGAGTACTGTCCAGGCTTAGCTGAGACAAAAATATTATGTGAAGTCAAGTCAACACTGCTTTGCATCATGCTGTCCTGCTTAACAGAGATTTGACCCAGCAACATAGGTCAGGTTAAGGCTGGATTTCAGGCCTGTCTTATCACTTGGAAAGGACACATTGCCCTTGGGATTCAGAGAGAATAATTTCAGAAGAGATCTCCCAATGAGCAAGATCTGAGGTGTGAGGACAATCCAAACAAGGGCACTTCTTTACCACAGATAAACCTGAAAACAAACATCAAATGAGCCACTCAGAGGGAGGGGGTACCTGGCAGATGATGTTTTAAACAGAGAGCCTGCAGGCTACTGCAGCTATCACCTCCTCAGGATGAAGTCTTTCCCTGCAGAAGCACCTAAATGTCTTGGCACATACTGAGCCAGTGCTTGAGCATTCTTGTTGTGACATATACCTGGATACTAAAAGAAAAAAGGATCATGAGTTCAGAGGCTCTTCTGCCTTCCTTCGGGATTGGTTATGCTCCAGCAGATGATTGGAAAAGTAAAGATGCATATAACAAGAAATGCTTGCAGGCACTCTACTACTGTCAGTCACAGAGATTCTCATTCAATATGCTGCCATCCAAACATAAAAGGTTGAAGCCATTCTGAAGATGCACGTTGTACTCAGACTGCCTTTTGCCCAAGGATCTTTTCGTGGATGAGAACCTGACAGTCATTAAGCTTCCCGATGCCCCTGCAAAGCAAGCTCATTGCTACCAGGGAAATATAGCAGCGAAGTTATGAAGCCCTGAAAAATCTCTCAAACTAAAATCTCCCTCCTAGAAATTATCATAAGGAAACTCACTTGCAAACCAATCACTACCTTTTGCCATGTAACAGAGCCAAATTTTGGACTGATTTAAAGTGGGCAGATAGCCGCAAGAGAGCTTGAGGAGCTTAAAAAGGAATTCTGTTAGCTCTTCCCAACAAATAAACTGAAGAGACCACTACAGTTTTCCTTAATTTAATTCTTACAAATATATCTTGTCCCCCTTATGGCCTGTACACTGATTATCTCTTTAAACCTTTTTCATTCTCCTAGATTGTAACATGCCCACTGCTTCCCAGACAGGTGCTCCAAGGCTTGAGTGTTCTGTGAAAAAAATGGGTATTAGAAAGATAATGTTCATGTTCTGTGAAAGGTTTTATTTTCAGTTACATTGTAGAAGCATCCAGACATGTGAACCGCAAGCAAATTCTCCTACTAGCACCCACAAAACAAACAATTCCCACCAGAAAAGCATCCTGTGCTGACAGTGAAAGCTGAAAAGATGGGAATAGAAACTTAAGCAAGGAACAAAAATTGCCCAAGGTCATGTGGATGTTCATATTGATGAAAGGCTGGCAACTAGATCTTACAATTTCCACTTGAGTGGTACCTGGTAAGCTGAAGCGTTGCATTCCGACGAGTATACTACTGTTGTCTTTACAAGTCCTGAGTATCACCCATGTTATTTCTAGGTGTACTTCAAACACTGAAAAACCTTTCCTAAGAAACCTTGAAAAAGTCTCATATGACCAAACCTTCCACAAAGTGGCCTCAAAGTTGACTTATTTAAACCAATGGAACCACATACTGCCCACTACTGACTCAACATATACGCAAATATACAGGAATAAGCTACAGCATGCAAGGAGTTGCCTTAGTTTTAACACATCAGTTCGTGCTACCAAGAACACTACATTGTGCAACCTCTGTGGTTCAGGTCTCAGTACTACAAGTAGAGGCTAATGCAAACTATTCCAGTTAATGAAAATAGGGCTGTTCTCACAAGCCTGCTGGATGAGAGTTATAGGATGACTAAAGCTGTAGCATACTGTGAACTTAGAATCTGACTCTTAAACTGTGTGGTGTGCAGCATGAAAGCCTGTCTGAGTAAGTGGCAGAACAAGTAATTGAGTTCTCATATTCTGAACTAACCCTGCCTGAGGATTTTAATACCCTGCAATTACACAATCCCACCTCTTCTCCCCAGACCTTAGGGATTTGACACGATTCAAGTCAAGTCTGTTAAATCTTAAGGTTGTTCTGGCAGAGTATTTCCTGCCCAGAACAATCCTAAGCCCCATGTAAACTGATAGCAATCAAAATCCAGACTTTGCCACATACACATTCGATGAGTCACAAGATTTCCCCCCATATACCCACTGCTAGAGCATGAGATATTATTTCATTTAACTGTGCAGCACAAAGCTTCAATTCAGTATGTCACCAATTTCTGCTGTCCCCAGGAGCATTCTATTTTGCTATAAGAGTGTAAAACAAATAAAATAGCTAAAACTGAGAAAAGTAGGCAAGTACATCAGGGGAAAAAGATTCAAGTCTGTATGTAACATATGGAGACCTGGGCAAAGACTTCACTTTCCCTGCAATACACCCTTGCACCAGACAAAGGCTGACAGATACATGAGCCTTGTTCAGTGGCTGACAGATACATGAGCCTTGTTCAGTGGAATCCAGAGGAATTCTGACACTAGCTTCAAGAGGAGTGCAATCCTACCTGAAGACCGGTGTCAGCAGAAGGGTAGCACCCTTCTACCAAGCACTTTAGCATGACTGCATTTCCATTTCATTAGAGATGCCTGCGTCTGCCTTTCACTCAGCATCTTGCAACCAAAATGTCTAGCTTCCCAAGATGACTTTCTGTACTGTATTGGGACTGCATTGAAACACATTATATGCAATCCTAGATTACCTACTGCAGTTCAGTTTCATCCAAAAGAAAACCAGGTTATACTCCAAGACATATCCATGATGCAAACAATGGTACCTTACAGGAGGACAGTTCAGAGACAAATTTAAGAATCACTTTGTTAATCCAAGCTAAAATGCTAACATATCATCACAGAGCATTTGGTCTCCCTGCTGCAAAGATTCACAAAAACACAGCCTATCTGAGCTTTGGATACCAAATCTTACAGGAGACAAGAAAAATTCAGTGTCTATGGGGTTCCTGAGCCTCTGAGTTCCCCTGGGAGGCACCGAGTTTTACCCAAACAGATTTCTGCATTAAACTGACTCTCTGATCTTGTTTCAGCAGAGTGACAGCCATGGAGATCGTGCAAACGGAGACCTGACCAGGTGTGACTGTAGGAGGTGCTGAATCACAACCATCTCTCATAGATGATTCACAAATGCGGAACAAATTCTTCAAGGCAAACAGGATACAGCGAGTGTTTTATGATCAAGATCTGTCTTCCAGCAATACAGTTATCTCAGCAATGCTTTCACAAAGTAAAAAGATCATGCCACAAGATGCTGAAGCACCCAAGACTCTCAAGCTAAGGCTAAAATCAAATCTCAAACATGGAAATTTGGACACATGCTTCCTATGGAGAACAGGATCTACAGTGGTCAAGTGCTTGGATATAATCCAGAAAGTCTTCTTCCCATGGGGAAGCCTTTTCTCTTTATTGTTCCTTTTCCCCTGGGAGATGCTCTGCACAAATCTCCAAGTCAGCTTTCAATTTAAAAGGGCTCTCAGTGACAGAATCCTGGTCAGGCAGAACTCAGTGTCTTGTGCAGACAATCCTCTCACAGGGTAAATCCACTCCAGTTAAGTTATTGGCAATTAGTGGCAGGGAAAGGGAACAGCCTCTGCATGGTGTTGACAGTCCAATGGTCTTCACGGCCCATTTTAAAAGAGACATGCAAGTGCTTTGAGCTGCCCACATTTAGACAGCAAGATTGGGCCCTACAACTTTATCCTTCTGTGGCTAAGTACTACTACAGAGGTATAAAAATGATGACAAATCTCTTCTGTTAGCAAATTTAATTACAAGTTTTACATTAATAAAGCCTTGGGCTTTCGCTGATATAAGGGGCGTTTCTTAGCATGCACTGGAATGAGAAAGTGCTGAAAGAAGAGAAGTTAATCTTTGAGGTTAACTAAATGGCTAGGAAAAGTGCCTGTTTCCAGCAGCATGCCATAAAGTTTTGACGTGAAATACGGCTTTTTACGCCCAACTAGCACAGTGACATTTGAACTGACTTTAAAGGATCACAGAGACCACCTGATCCAGCAAAGCCATCAACAGCTGCCTTCTCCTCTAGGTAAATATACTTAACTTGCATTATATGGAGACAGTTTGCTCCTCTCTGCACCTCACATTAGCAGAGATGGATGTGTTAGCCTAAGAGCCTTCAATACCACATGAACGCTAGGGAAACCCAGCTGTACAGCTCCCAGAGCACATGGCGTTCTCAGTTTTAACACACTTTTCCTAAGAGACCGTGGTTAGGACATCCCATTTCCAATATAGGTTTACACATACATCTCCTAAGAAATTTATGTGTAAACTGTAATCATTTTGTGACTGTAAACTATCGCAAAATGTATGTGTAACTGTGAGCTATTTTGTAACTGATCAGGGGAGAGGACAAAACAGGACTCCACTGAGACTAAATACCTCCAAAGATACAAGACATCATGTTAAGGTTCTCAAGCCCAGTTCATGCTGATCAAGATGTGAATCTGCACTATACCAAGTGCCTTAACAACTGGTCTATTGTTATTTCCAGCTTTACCCCAAAGTTTCCCCACACTCCAGAAAACCCAATTTTGAAATTTATCAGAAACAACAAGCTGTCATTAAGCAAACTGAAAAAGAAATCTTCCTGTTAAAGGCTCTGGGTGAGATTTAGGCCACCATGCACATAGGCCAATACAGCTTGCCACAGGCAGGAGTGTTTCAGCCAGCAAATATTAACAGGAACACAAACGCAAGATCAAGTCAAAAAAGACTCCCATTTGTCAGGGACTGGAAGGTCCTTGCACATCATAACCAGTCTAGCCACAGTGCTGGCCTGCTTCCTTCTGAAACCTGCTCTGAGCGATCATGGGACCCTTCATTTGTCAGTTCTTGGCTGAAGGATCCCCGCTTTCAACAGTGTGGTTTATCTCCTACAACTCCCACCAGGCAGTGACACCAGGGCTTTCACTTTAATGGCCCGCAAAAGAAAGTATGTTTTACACCCCCTTGTCCTCATGCCAGCAACAGCCTTTACCAGGAGCTAAGCTTTAGCCAGCCTCCAGCTGGAGTCTTCTCCCTGCCTGATAGAATTTATAGGCAAACATATCCTCTCTCAGTTTTTGTTATACCATGCTAAGCAAGCAAGCCAACCTCTTCCACTCTCCTCTCATAAAGTAGGCTCTCTGTTTTCTTTATCACACTAGCAAACTCTCTTTGCAACAGTTTGTTTTCCTCAGACATGGGTCATCAGAACTGTACACAATATTTCAGAAGAGATCAATTCATATTCTTGTTAGGTAGCATTTACACTCTCCACTGGAAGCAGCTCTCACCAATACATTCTAATTTTCTCCAATTCCAGCCCCTCAGCCTCCTGCAGGCTCTCCATCCCCATTTTCTTCACTTCTCCCAAAACTCCTGTCTCCCAAACACAAAGCCAGCAGCTGCCACTTCCACACTCAAGGCAGAGTTCTCTTAGGAGCAAAGTAAGGCTGTCAGAGGAGGGAACACCCAGACAGCACTCCTCATCCTGCAATAACACATTGGACAGAACACAGGTAGCATTGTCCTGTCCTGGTAGGAATTTTACACTGTTTGAGAGCACAGCATGGCCAAATTCTGGCAAATTTCTCCTGACATAACAATTGCAACCAGGTTCACTTTGGTTTTATTTACCCACCACCAGACAGAAATACCAAGACCAGTTAAAGGACTGCCCTGCCTGTCCCACTAACGTTGCTAGAGTTTCTTGAGCAGATGACTAACTCACTTCTTTCACAAGAAATCTTCCCTTTAATTTTTTGTTGGTAACCCTCATCCCTTTCAATTACAACCGGACTGATATTATTCACCTGCTTAAATTCTAACTAGAATGCTGAAGAAGCAGTCCAAAATGTAGCAATAAGCACTCTGCAGGTTTTACTTCTGGCACTGGACCCACAGAGTGCATTGAATTCAATTCCTATTTACACATTGTTCTATTAACTGAAAGATTTCACTGGGTAGCAACAGGCACAGTTGCCTGGAAGCCTGTTATAATATATAATGCCCATTACCCTGAAAATCAGACGCAGGAGTATAAATCGTTCTTCACATTGTAATACATGCAGCATGCCTAACATGGAAACAAAGTGTACTTGTTATGTTTGTTTTAACCAGTAGCCTTCAAGCAACACAATATTCAATTCCACAGTTCAGTAGATACTTCAAACTTTCATAATTTTACTCCACCATTAATGTCAACAGGTATTTTGGGGTTGGAAAAGTGAATTTAAGATGCTCAGTAACCTTCAAATCAGACTTCAAAACACAATCAGGACTTAATGAGACTACACAGGATGCTTAAAAGCTGCATATATCGTGCAAAAATTGCCATGTTCTTTGGTTATAGCCTTGTACTGTCAGTAGGAGCTTTCACTGTGATTCAACTGCCCCATTAAGAAACATGTTAATTGAATTATACAAGTCCTTTGTAAAAATACTTATTTACAGACTCAGGAAATATTGAAAAGCACACAGAACTGTCCTATATGTCTCATGAATGCCATTTGGCAAAACTGTATGGCATCCTGTCACGTAAAAAAACAACCCACACCAGAGCTTCAGATCAACAGCCTGTATTTACAAGTCTGTAATTCAGGGATTCTTTTTTGTGGGAAGATGCAAGGTTACAGAGGGAATTTTGTTATGAATGAGGAAAACCAGCTTTTTTAATCAAGCACCATTTCATTGAAGGAGGCTGCTCTTTTCAGATACAGAGTCCCAGTTTGGAAAGCACTTTTTCCCATTGCAGTGAAAAGCCAGATTCAAACACTGAGTTAAAATTAATGCAGCAGGGCAGTCAGTAACACTGCGCTAGTTAAACACTGACATCTACAGTCGTGTCTTGGGAAAAAGCCTGTCTCTGGAGGAGGATCCAGCAGTCACTGGTACCCTTTGGAAAGTATTGCCCTGCGCTAACACTCAATGGGCACCTCCTGTTTATGACTACCTGGGTGCAAAACCAGTTCTGCAGGTTACAGGTTATGCCATGACATCAGACCTGCCAGAAATACTATTTGCTATTAACAACAAAAGGATACATGCATGCAGAAAAGCAATGCTGCTATGAGAAGGCAGGAAATAATCACACAACTCAAAGCCAGGCCCATGGCTTGTTTTTTTAATGCTGCTTGAACACCCGTAATTTCAACTGAAGTTTGCTCTGTGCACACTCTGACAAGAAGAGGAAGCACCCTGCTGTTCCTACTGATCACAATGGGGGGTTAAATTATACTATTAATTATACCAGTAATTGCAATTAAAATGGGAAAAAAGTTAATCTGATAACTTACATAGCACGTGAGCCGCAGGCCAACAAACAAAACTGAATTAATGACAACTCCAAGTTTAACAATATTTAGTGCTGAAAAGGAATAAACAACATTTACAGCCAGAATGCATACTAAATTGAGACAATTAACACAAGCTTGGCCTTAAATTCCTCTCAGGTGAGACCAGATCCCTGAAGCTGTGCAAATCCTTCCCAGCTGTATGCCTTCAAAAAATACTAAAATAGCTCTAAAGTCTAAGGCAACAGCTACTGCCATGCTCTGTGCATTAAACTCATGCAGTATCTTCACTGCTGTGCCCACAGCCCTTGCCTTATCACTCCAGCACACTACTGGAAGGACCAAACACCTCAAACTCACTCCCACTGAAATCCAACAGCTGACACCATACTGCTGCTCATCCATAGCTTAAATGTACATAGACCATCTCTTCATCCATGCATACTAAGATTGATTTTATCAGTCAATGCCCACTCACGTTAGAGGGATCAGCTGCCTCAAGGATCATTTTAACACTTTAGAGATTCACTTCCTTCAAAGTGGCCTGAGCTCGTTTTATTGTGCCCTCTTCAACGTTCCCTGGGACAAAAATCTCAAGGCACACAGCAGGGAGGAACAGTTAAGGGGGACACACTTACAAAACCAATTACTAGCAGAGAAAGGGAAAAAAGAATCATCCCACATATTAGAGTCTCTATTTCCTATCTGAAGAGGAAAAGCAGCAATTCTTATATGGAAACACAACATAAGAGATTGCAACATCAGCATGAAGACCAAAAGAGCAGAAAAATGGATGGGTGGATGGATGAACGGATGAGAAGAATCAAGTAAGCTGTTGTTACAAGTGGCCTCTTACCATGAAGAGCTTAAGCCCTTAACTTCTGCTGAGTTGGAGGGCACTCATCTACTGTAAGAGAAGATTCTCATTAGGGAAGGTTCTACATAAAAAGCAACATTCAGACCCTCAGCTTTATTGTTTTTCTCTTGCCTGCTAGCCAGAGGGGGTTTATTACCTTAATTCCCTCTCAGTTGCTGGACTGGATTTTCCTGACTAAAAGAGTGAGGAAATCCTCTTTTACCAGTCTCTTTTAATGCATGTAATACCAGGCTACACTATAAATAATGCTATTGCACACTGCCCTTATGATCACTGATTAGATTTAGAACAACTATCGTTCTCTTGGCAATTTGCCCTTTTCTTAGTAGAGCAAGTCACAGTCAGGTCAAGCAGCATCAAAAATATCTAGGTGTTTCAGGCTACAGCCAGCTCTTCCCTTTCTCAGAAGTGCTTAAACTTGCAACCTCTGTCAGGGTTCACCATCATTTATCCGGTTATCCTGCTTTTATTACCTGATGATAAATCTGAGTTTATAAACACCTTGCCTGAAAACTCCATCTTGCAACTTAAGTGATTTGCCATTCACGGTTTGTGCTCTTACAACCAAGGGTCTTGCCAGTTGTCACCCACGATGATTACACCCTGTCCACCCACATATCCCAACACTGCAATTCAGCTCACATCCACTGTGCTCTGCACAGGGTTTTGTCCTGTAGACCAGTCACTGTAACATCTGGGATAAGTTACATGGAAGTCTCTGAATGGTAAGCAAAGAATTAACAGGGATGTCAGGAGGGCTCCCAGGTACACAGCTACAGAGTCCTGGGTTCACAGAGCAAAAAGAGTAAAGAACTAATCTGCAGAAGGTTGTAAAAGCACTGAAATACAAACCTGCGTATCCTCCTGTTCTGTTTTGTCCCTCTGAGATCAATAATAGATAGACCAGGCTGCTTGCGCCATATTTCAGGATTAATTCAAAACAGCAACACAGAATAGAGCTCAATTTTCAGTCTGCTTTCAAGGCTTTGCCTCACAAAATAATTAATTTTCTTCATATCTCACCCACAATATCACAGACTGGAAGGATAAGAGAGCAAAGAGAAACCAAATTCAGAAATGGAATCTCCACAGAATTCCTTGGGAATACATTATGGTTTCTCACCCCAATTGCCATCCTTGATCTCCCAACTCCCCAGTCCCCATGCATGAAGCTTCTCCACCAAAAGAAAGCCTTGAGTGGAGGAACCATTTCTGCAAAGTCCTCAAGAAGCTCCTTTCTTTTCCCAATCCTTTCACTGTCAAACAGGAGGAGCCAAGCATACCTTTGGGTTACTCGTGCAAATGAAGGATTATGCAAATAACTGACTGAAAAATCCAGTTATGACAGCATTGAAAAGGTTTCATGCAGGACTTGTGGTCTGCAGGAAAAGCAGATGACAGATTTTAAACTATGAGTAAAAAACAACCAGTTTGTTCATTAACTTAAATTATTGGAATATTGGTTAAGATTTGTGCTTCTATTTGTGGTTCTGTTTATTACAGAAGTTATGCAACTCACTAGCACACTAGCTGAAAGGCAAGTTTCTTTTCACTATTAATACCAAACCATATCTTGTCACAGAAAAGCTGTTTTTCAGAGTTTCACCTTGGAAACAAAATCTGTCAGCCAAGGCAAATAGATAAGGAATGCAATCAGAGGATAAGAGGAGGAAAACTCTTAACTGCAAATCCCTGGACTACATCTATCATTACTCAAAGAAACAAAACATGTATCTGGGTACTTATGCATCACTATAATTCATTCAGGGAGGGGCAGGTTTTGCACTATTATAATTACACAATGTCCCATTAATCTTCAGCAAAAGTACACGCAACGTATGTTTCAAGAGGCCTTTGAGAGCAAATTCAAGCTCTGTAAGTACTGATCTCAAGCCTATTATTACATCCCTTCCCATCTTTTCCCAACATATCAAGCCATGCATAAAAAGACTTGTTCTTATTAATGGAAACAAGGAAAGAGGATAGGATGCAGTGGTTTACCTTACGAAAGAATTTTTACACTACCTCCTATGCTCCCCCCAAAAAGTAGTTTTCCAACTTATGAGTAAGAGATATTTCAACTTTGATTGCTAAGCATTTCCACCTAGTTTATAGAAGAGAATGATTGATGTGGCAGCTGTATTAGTGTCTCCATGTTACTTCCTTTAGTATGCTCTTGGGGGTTACATTTTCAGTCGGATCACACACAAATGCAGTGCATAGGAAAGTTATTATCACTGGGAATACTTTGGAGAAAAAAAATTGGTCCCAAAAGCAAACCCTAAGAAGACTGCCAGGTAGGGTCATGCTCAAGATATCTGAGAAGCACTGCCTGCACCTAAGCTTAGAAGAACATAAAGGGTCTAATCAGCAGTCAGGGTATCATTCCAAAAGGCAGTATCACCCATGATTACATAGCCAAGCTTGTAACAGATGTGGCAACCCCATCTCAGCCACACTATTAACACACCATTATGATCTGCCAGCAGATGGATAACACTTCTATTAAGACTCAACAGGATATTTCACATCCCACTGTTATTCTAACAGCATTTATTAAACATGGACCTCAAGAGCCATGACAAAAACTGTTTTGCCTGCATGCTACAGGATAGTTTAAATTGTTCTAAACCCAAATACATCTACTGCTGTTTTCCCTGAAACACTGGAAGGGACAAACTGAGGTTACCAGAGCTCCAAAGATGCCCATCCCTTCCCTGGGAACATGCCCCAGGGCTGCCTGACGGAACTGCCTGGAACAGCCCCTCCAGTTCCGACCAGTTGTGCCCAACAAGCACATCTGTGAGAGTTCACCTCACCAAATCAACAGCAATCTCCAAAATGTTGCTGACATTGAAGTCATAACTTGGTCTAGAATGAAGAAAGACCAATTATTTAACAGTACCATAAAAAGCCTATTCTTGTAATATATTCTTATGGATCATTAATAGCTTCTCCATCTCAATTAAACATTTAGTTTCAATAAATCAGTGTCATAACAGAAACTCGTCTGCTAGTTCTTATATGTATTTGAAAGGCAATGGCAGGCACATTTGACAATAATACTCCCTATTACTGTTATCACCATGGCTGCTACAAAACGCCAAAAGAAAACATCTTTGAATCTACATCAGTTTTTAGTTTCCATCAACTAAAAGTGTAAGAGGTTAATTCTGGGCACAGGCAACATGCTAGGCAGGATTGCAACATCTTCCTTGGATCAAGTCACCAACTCTTCCTCATCACCTCAGAGCCCATATTGCCCTTCCACATGGTATTACCTCCTCACTGGTGCCCCCCATAGCAGAGGCTTTCCTCTTTCCCCATCTGCTAAGAAAGTTTGCCATTTTCCCTGATTTCTCCTCACACTGGTATTTTATACAAATAAAACCCTTTTCAGAGCACTTCTTATAGTAAAGCAAAAGTAATAAAGATTTACTGTATAATTGGATAGATTACATCCAATTAAGCATCACACAGTGACAATATCTTACAGAGATTAAGTATAATTTTGAAATCTGTTGTAAGCAAACAGACTCGCATCCCTAAATTTACCAAATGTTCCTGGAATACTTAATGACTCAGACATTCTTTTCAGCATCCATTTGAAAGATGAAGTCTCCGTCCTTTATATTTGTGCATGTTCTTTGATTTGCTAATGGCAATAAAGAAATTTCTCAAATATACACACACACAAAAAAAAACCCACAAAACCCAAATCCACCTTTCTTCAGTAGAGGACCAACCACATCAAAAACTCAGACACCTGTATGCTGTAGCTTATACATCAGAAGTCAGACAGAATCATGAAGGCTCCTAACTCCTCCTCAAGCCCTGTCCAGAAATATTGGTTATATATATTATACAGAAGAGTAACAAAGTGCAAAAGTATTACACACTTTTAAGAGTATTCATCATTTTATGTTTCTACTTTGATTTTGAGTAGCAATCAGGTCATAAGTGTGTTATGAGCTGCACCCATATCATCGAAAATTTATGAAATACTGTAGCTAAATTTGAGTATTTAATACTGAGTATAGCATATAAGAACATTTGGCAGGAAAGAGACTATACTACGTTATTAAAAGTGCTTATATTTCACAATACATATAAATTAATTCCTATGATAAAAATCCATCATCTGCTCTTCCCCATTTCACCATTTTGAGGCCATTAATAAATATTTTTTCCTTGAATAATATATTGAACAAATTGCCATAATCAGGAAACAAAACTGAAGATGAAAATGAAAAGTTTAAAAAGCCATTTGCAGATCTCATAAGATAACCAAGCAAGACAGTCATTCCCACTCTCCCCTGGCAGATATATGGCTGTGTTTATAATGTCAAATCAACTAAATCAATTATCTATTAAACAAATGCAGAAGTTACACTGCTTTTAGAGTCATAACCATAAACTTGATAAATGCCAACTTCAGTGTTCACTGGCTACCATATCACAAGATTGGAATCACTTTTCAAAGACTGTCCCTTATCATTATTAATCAGTTCATAATGTAAGTATTTAACATGCAGAGACATTCCCTATTTTCTTCATTACTCCTACAACCCCAGTGCTAAAATAAAGAATAATAACATAGGGAACTCCTTAGAAGCCACAACCACTTGTTCTTTTGTTTCCTTGAGTTGTTTTAAGTCATTCAGGCTTTTGGTTCAGCAATGAACATTCCCTCAGCAATGCAACATTGGCTTTGCTCATTTCTTCCTGTTATGATGTTCTATAATTATCAAAAGCCTCAAGCACCCTTTCCAAAACTGAATTTACAACATTATTCAGGCTGTCCATCCATGACTAGCCATCACCTATTCCCTAGAGATCCTGGCATGTTACTGGCCAACATGCTTTGGTGCCCAGGGCAGGTGGCATAGGGCAGCCCAAGGAGGCAATTTCCCACTTGAAGCTCACTGGGCAATTTCCTAGAACGGAGACGGGAAACCCTGGGAATACAAGAGAAACAACAGATTCAAAAGGTGGATTGCTTGGACATTAGAGTTGCCATTCTGAGAAGCACGACACAGCATGTGCTCCCACAAAAGCATGTGAAGTTAATTCACTTTTTGTTTTGTTTGGTTTTTTTTTTTTGGCTGTCCTTTGGAAACGTTTCCCTTGCAATCTTCCACACACAAAGGAAGATGTTTGATCCATGCACAGCCAAGATTCAGAGGGTTATGAGAGCACTCACAAAATTAGGGTTGTCAATAGGCTGGAGGGAGAAGAGCAGAGAGTAAACTCCCATCTGAAGACATCGAGTCTTATTCTTCCCCATCGAAGAACATGCACCTATGACAGCAGTCTCACTTTACTGGAAGACTGGCTTTTTCAGGAAGTCCTACATATTTCATCTTTTCCAAGTGCTCCATCCTTTTCTGCCCCCTCCTCTAGCCGGCTTCCGTCACCTCTTCTCATTAACAGAAAAGCAGTAGCTCTGGGCTTTTCAGAGTTCATCATTCATCGCTGACTGCAATCCATACACTGCAGAAGCAAGGAAAATTGTAGAAAAACACAAAAAGAACAAAATGCCCTCAAAATAGATTTGAAGGGATAAGAAAAACTGCTATCATAAATAATGTAGGATCCAGGGGAATAAGCCTTAGAAACCACCACACTCCAAGCAGATTTCCAGATGTACAAGAAGGCCAGGCAATTATGTTCAATTCCTGACTGACTTAATTGGTATGCACAGCAAACCCACAAGACAAACTACAAGCAAAGTTATAATTGCCCTGATTACATAGCTCTGCAAGAAGCTTTCAACAAAATAACATACAGCAGTTTTCCTTTATTTATATCTAACACTGAAAACATCATGGACAATCCATTTTTAGAATCTCCACTAAAGAAGCCATTATCAGAAGCAAAGAATAATATAAACAGGAGGTGGAAAACCAGTGATCTAGTCAGTACCTTGAAGTATACCCCATCTGCTTTTAACATCTCTATTTTGCTTTGTTTATAAAAGCTTAGGTTAAAAAACACCCAACAGCTTTAACAACAAAAATAGCAATTCATGATGTAATTTCTTGATGCCATGGTGTAGCAGTGAAGATCTTTGTTGGCTTTTGAGAGATAAAAGATGTTTTCTCTCACTAAATAGGCTCGCAAAGCAGGGTTTGCAGCACAAACATTACCCTCTAACTTGAGCTGAATTTCTTCCACTCTACTGCTGACATAAATGTCAACTTAATCAATAGGTTATATTCAACTGTCAAAGTTTTTTCTCCACTTACATTTTATCTTGCTCTTCAACTGTTGGAGAGGAAGGAAAAATGAGCTATCTAAACCAACATAAAGCCAAACACTGCAGAAAACCTTTCTCCTGCAGCCTCCAAAGATGAACCTCTCCCCCCAGCTGTTCTTCACACCAGTGCACAAAGGAGAGGTGTGCAGGGCTGCAGCACTTTCTTCCCCAACCACACATGCTTCTAGCAGAGGCAGGAGACCATGTTATTCCTTGCAGAAAAAAAAACCTTTATCATTGACAAAGGCCTGTTTCATCTCTGACTCAAGAGCTCTGTCTGCATTAAATAATACACATGTGCCTGTGGACCAACAGAGGTACATAGAAAACACCACCACTATCATAATAAGATTCCCCAAAATATTATCCATCTTCACCAATGTGTTCCCCATTTACCAAGTATCCTAAACCTCAAGTGGAGATGTATTTTGCCAAGATACGGTCTTCTCCTGACACTTTGGGAACTTACCAGCACAAGCCCTGACCGTTTCTCTTACTGATAACATCAGGTAGATTCCTACTTCTTTCAGAGGTCAGTGATCTTCATATTGAATTACCTATCTTAAGTGCTACCTGCGTTGTCTAGCCCATTTAATCCCTCTTCATTAAATACCATCACTTTTACCACTTTAACAGAATGACCAGTAAACATAGTCTGGTACCTGCTGATCATGTGGATGGAAATAAGTCTCAATGAGACCTGGATCACTACGTATATTCTGACCCCAGCTCAGCAGAACAGAGCTGCGCAGTCTGACCTCCGAATGGAGGAAGGCACCAGCTGGAACATGGAAATCCAGCTGGAAATTCCTGCTCTACCCCAGTTTCTGTGGTCTGGAAAAATACTTAAGGCCCATGGTTGATTTTCCTAAATGGTACTTAGGTATTTACCAGAGCTTTCAAGCAGACCTAAGTAGGTCGCTCACTCCCAAAGCCAGTGGCAAGGAAACACAGCCTCCCTTGGACATTTTAATCCACCCAGGTATCAATCTTTACAATTATTAATATTCTTTATAAATTACGTTATTTATAATTATGTGAACAGAGCTAGTCCTTAGCTTCTGTCGTGACCGTCTTCCACTGAAATTAAACAAAAGTTTACTACATATATATACACAGAGACCGAACCAGAAGCTCTACTGGCATAAGTCTGGTACACATCTATTTGGCATAAATTTGGTCCAGCAGATTTGCTGCCTCAATGTTTTATATAAGCTAAAAACAAAGCTGCAAATTCAAAGCTTCACGCTTCATCCTTGGAAGCCTGGGGTAGTTCTGGAGAGTAACTGTGAAAGCTACAAATGGCAATAATACATTTTTAATAAAAATCACTGTTTTAAATCATTTCCTTTCACCATCTATTTTGCAAGTCTCAGAGGAACCCAAAAGCCATTGTGTGGCAGCTTCCTCATTTTTATATATTATGAAGAATCTTAAAGATCACTCCAGCTATAAATACATGTTATGAATGGAGTTTGGTATGGAGGACGATAGCTGTAAAATAATGCCAGGGGGAATGAAAACCATACTGGAGCTTTGATATAACACCGACAGGCAGAACCCAAGTGCATTATTTCAGCATCAAGGTAACTTTTCGGTCCCAAGGACAATATTTTACACAGTAATTGCTTGAAAAAAAAAAACAGTAGTTCTTTTATTACACTTCTCTGTATTTTCTCCCCACACCCACATCCTGAAATTGCTATAAATCCCATTTTCTCAGGGCAATGTTTGTTTGGGTGACACACTCCTGAGCAGATGCTGGTTTTTCCACACTACTTCCCAATTTTCCAAAAAACTGTGCCTATTAGGTTGTTCGAGCAAGTTAAGGGACAAAAGGAAGAAATCAGGAGCTCTTGGCACAGCTGCAGTGATCCTGACCCCCAAAGAGATGAAGAGCAGTACAGTACACAAAAATCAATACACCCCTCAACTGCAGTCACAAATTCCACATGTGATGTAGGTCCTCCCGCAGCAAATTGCCAGGCTGTTAAGCAGCACACACAAGACAAGCAGGAATCCGTCTTTCAAGAGACACTGAGGAAAAGAAATCTATATCCCATACTCCTTCAGCAGTGCTGCAACTCCCCACAGTCATGGCACTGTACCTCTACAAGCAATCTGCTTTGTGCTCCAGCAGGAACCATTTCACATGCACAGCACTCCAGCCTGGCCACTGCTGTGAAGCAGCATGTCCAACAGCTGTGAAAGCAAGTGGTTCTCGACAGCCTTCCAAATGCAAGAGCCATAAAGGGAAGCTTGGTCAGCACGGCAGCGCTGGTAGGGAAGAGGAGAGTGCACTGGTGCACAGCACCAACTGGGCACTGGCAGCACCCTGCATGCTCCAGCTGCATAGCAGAAGGCTGCTGAGCTCAACCCAAGTCTTTCACCCATCCTCAGTCCAGGAGCCATAGATAACCTTGGACAGTTTTCCTCCTGCAGCATTTCCACGTGTGAAGGCTTTTCCTAGCCGGTTGTAAACCCATTTTCTCCATTCCCCTAGCACTAATGCTGAAGCACGCAGAAGTGAAGAACATGAAGCAGATCTGAGGGCACTTTCAGAGCTACAGGTTTCTCTGAAAAACAGCCAGTAGACTGGCTGGGAAAATACAAAACTGCACGGGCAGCAACAGAGCCAATTGTTGCAGTACAGAGCCAGCCACAGCATCTTATTGTGCTGCCAGGGAGCAGGAGCACTGCAGTTCGTATTTGCCAAGGTTTGCTATAATTCCAACTGCATTCCAATCATAAGAAGCAGCTCCCTTGACTAGGCTTTGTGAAGTTGCTGCACCTTGAATTTTGATCACTCTCTCATTATGTCATTAGTTTTCATCCAGACTAATTCCTGTTAGTCCTTGAGAAGAGCAGCTCCTTCAACTCTGAAGAGTCCCTTTGGCCTCCTCTGCCACAGAAAAGTGTTTTAATACAAGCATTTTTGAGGCACGCAAAGCTTGAGTTACAGACCAGCGTATGAACTACCCAGCAAAAATAAATGGGCATAGAGAACCTGTACAGGAAAGGTCAACAAAGACGAGGTTGCAGGCACATGCTAAGACACAGTATCATTACCACTGCCTTAGCATCTGCATGGCAACTCCAGAACAGAACTATCACGGCATTTTCCCTCCTGAGGCATTGCAGAGTGCTGCATTCCATTTACGTGTCTGTTTTCATCACCTGCGCAGTAGTACCTGCTTGTCTAGGAAGACTCAATAGTAACTCTCAGGGAAACATTCCCTCTTCTATCCAGGATGAAGATCCCATGCTGTGTGCTGCTGTTTGCGCCGGCACTACAGCAAATAAAACAAGTTGGGGCTGGGAAGATGATCGCTTTGTTTGATCAAATTACAGAAACAAGTAGCTGAAGGGAACATGGGAGATGCAATATCTTGACTTTCATCAAACATCCGCTACTGTGCCTCACAAAAATCACCAAAATGTTTGAATCATATTGGTTTGGACAGAAGCACTGTCAGATGGTTCGAAAGTTAACTGGAAATCATAAGCAAAGAGCAACACTGGGCAGCAGTGTTTTGAACAAGAAAGACATATTTTAAGTGTGTTTTCACAGGTATTAACATCAGTTATGTGCATATACATATGTATATAACAGTTAATAGCACATTTCTTCTGAAGTATCTGGAAGAGCAAATAACTAGCAGAATAAATTTGCAAATAGTAATTGCATAGAACAAAAAAGAGCTGGTTGAAATTGAAAGAATAACTGTACGGCCACTGGCAATGCAACAAACTCAGTCTTTTGAACCGGTATGAAAGCACCATGGCAAGAAAAAAAGTGGTAAAGCAGTAAAAGAGATGCCTTGCATTTGGCCAGCAAAGTAGCAGAATTGTGACTTAAGGTAACCTGTTATTCAAACAAGTTGCCATTCTCCTGCGTATGTAAGCTCACAGGGGACGTAACAGCTAGTTATGAGATGTACCATCATTTGGTAAGGGCTGGCCATCTGAACACTAGACTGATCTCAGTGAAGTCAAGAAGGTTTAAGAAAGATCTCTATATTTATTAGATGGGCAGTTTTCCTCATTAATTAGCTGCTCAGGGAAAATCACTTGCAAGGAAGAAGGAATGCAATAAAAGCTGACACTTGAAAATGCTAGCAAGAAACAGATGGTCCTGCTTTGTCAGGGAGAGAAGGATATGGATTCGAGTCTCGATCTGTAAATACTATCCCTTTTCTTTTCCACTACATAAATCTGGAAATAAGGTTCCCATAATATTATATACTCTAGGCATCAGACACAGGCTGACTTTACTGCTTTCTAATTCACTTTCTGTCAAGTCTGTATCAGAAATACACAAATTTTCCTCTTATTTCTGTCTGCTGTCAATATACCTCAGGTCTCACACATCAGAGGAATCTTCATTAACAGCCTACGATCCGTTTTACACAGCCAATCTCACACCTGATTAAGTTACTAGATAAAACACATTAAATTTCAGGTCCTACTTCCCTTTATCAGCTCTAACTCTCCACACTACAAAATAACAAGCCTCACTCTTAATCTTTATTTTGATACTATATAGATGTTACTAAAGAGAATCATATCACCCTTGGCTCCCAGCTCCCCAACATCTAGCCTGCTTAGCTGCCATGAGGGTAAGGCACCTGGTATGTAAAGTTATGCTTCACATTAGCAGGAGCTAAGTAACCTCTGCTTGCTTGTAATTAAAATACATTATTGCTAATACACACTATTTCCAAGCCCCGCTCTACAACCAACACCAGCCCTAGGGCCATCATTAGTAGTTGAACCAAAGCAGGAGACAGTCAAAGCAATGAGTCAAAACAACAAGAGGATATTATTACTGGTATTCTGGGCACACTGCCTGCCTCATGCCTGTCTAACCTGACCCACCGGTACTGTATACACAACAAAGCAGCAGCCTAGTGACACTTTACTCCTGAAGTTCCCAAAGCCATGGAAGTGCTGAGGATCTGCTGCTCCTGAAGTACAAGCCACGCAACGCACAGAACAGCATGTTCTCATGGGTGCTCTGCTAAATAGCGCAGCATTACCGAACTCCAGAGGCTGCTCTCTGGGCTAGATCAACATGAGTTATGATTTTGTGGCTCGTGAGTGGCACACTAGTCACAACGCTTCATTTGCTTCTGTTTTTTCTAAATGGGGAGGGAATGGAATAGAACATGTTAGCCAACAAAAGAAGCACATCCAGGCACACCATGCACGTCAACATGCAAGTCACCAGCTACTGTCCTAATCTTATAAACGCAGCATAACCAGCTTAAGTGAAAAGCACCAATATTGTGATCCACAGCACCAAGTCCTACTGGCACCACTAGTAACATGCCTCAGAGAAGGGTATTAAAGCCAATGCTAATTAAAGTCTTTTGTAAATGACCTAGGCAGCATTCTCAGCAAGTTTGCAGACATTTGGTCCCATCTGCAGTCAACACAAATTGAGACCAGTGCTTGAAATCCTGATATTTACATGCATTCCCCCCCACAATGCAGGTGATCAAACCCCAGAGCAGGAACCAGGCAGGTGGAGAAGCTTTATCCTTGGAAATATTTAACACTTAACTGGACAAAACTGATCAGCCTGATCCAAGCTGGCTCTGCTTCAAGCAGGGCATCGCTGAAGAGATGGCCCCCGGAGGACTCTCCCAACCTAAGTTGGTTTATAGCAGCATTAGTTAATACATCAACTGCGGGGCCTGGGTTTTTGGATACCCTCTGTGCAACATTACAGCAATGAGTTATGGAACTCTGAACATCCTGAGTAACACCCTACCTTCAGGTTTCTTTGTTCAAGTTTCAAGCTTCTGACATAAACCAAATTAGATTTTACTCAATACTAAGCTGCAATGAACAGACTGTCTAATAAGAATAGACACTTCCACAAGCCAGACTGCCTCTCCTTGATGGCAATTGTTACAGTGACATGTTTTGATCTCAGTAGCCACTTTCAAGGCAAATTATGCAAACTATAGAGGTTGTGCTCAGAATTCAGTACAAAGCTTAGGTCAGCTATTTTATAGATTAAAACCAAAAATAACGCACAATAAAACTCCTGATGGCCAATGTGAGTAATTACTTATCTAACTAAAAGCACATTCTCCCCCTGTGTCCTGAATGCTCTAGAGTTTGCCCATGGGTTTTGTAAGCAGAATAATTCTCAGCCTACACTAGTTCATTCTGCTGTGATAAACTGTTGCCTGTAGATGCACTGAATCTGCAGGAATATGAAAAAGGAATCTTTCCTTCTAGTAACACTGCTGGAGAAGAGCAAAACACAAAAGCACTCATTTTTAGCAATAGCGCAATGCGTAATGAAGGAATAAATAAATTATAATTGGTTAAATTACTGCTGTCTGTCATTTCGGAATATTCCTGTTCAGCAGTTGATGTTTTCTTCCCTTAGCTATTTACAATGCACAGGTGGAGCAGAGGTAGAGGGATATTTTAAGATGTGTTTGGATAGTACAGTTCTACACCCATTCAGTAATCTATTGAGATTTGAAAGTTGCTGACCCTGCCAACAAATAGCAATTATAAGGTCAGTAGGATCTGACTGTCTTAAAAGCTTGCTTTAAGGAAGCCTTTAGCTTATTAATATGATGCCAGCTTTCAAAACAAACACAGAAGAATCTTTTGCTTATAAAGTATCTAGTAGCATTACACATATGAATGGCCCAAGACCTGCAAAGCATTTTTCTGGTTAGTTGGCTTTTTTCTTTATAAGCAATTGTGATACTAATGGTTCTATTAAGCAAGTAAGTACTTGAAAAACATTCAGGTAATTTATTCTAAGTAATGGACCATTTCTCCTTATGGATTGGGTTCTACAGAAATACAGACTGCAAAAATATCCTTTTTCATAGAAAAACACCACACTTTCCAGGATATTAAGGTTTAAGCAGTAATCAGAAGAATAAGGCTCAACTAATTATAATCCTGTGTTCTTTCAACAGTTTTCAAAGAAATTAAAGCAGCAGCCACAAAATGCCTGCGCAGTGTTGTAGCTCCTCATGTTTTAGTGCTGCTTTACCTTGTGAAGGAGCACATGGCATCAGACTTACACTCCCAGTGTCCTATGCACCATACAAACACCACAATGCACTGCAGAAGGAGCACCGCAAAGATCCACTCACTAAACACGAACCCTTTTTAAGCTTCAGCTGAAGCATAACTCAGTTGTTGTCATGCACACTAGGACCAGTGTCACTATGCAGAAGAGTCCAGAAATAAAATACCACCACCAATTCCTCCCACGTTCTTCCCTCTGTGGTTTATCAGTCATTGGTGATGTTCAAAGCTCACTATTGTTATGAGCCTGACTCCAGTGGTAATTAATGTGAACCCCCAAGAACACAAGAGGAGCCTCTTCAGGGCTGAGAGCACAGAAAGCCCAATTCTCCAAAGCAGTTTCTCTTTCAGCTGCAGAGATGAACCTCCCCACATACCTTCAAGTCACCTCAACTTCTTGAACAAAAGGAAGTCTCTTTGAACCACCACACTGCTTCTTTTTCCTCTTCTCTCTGCTAATACCTTTCCCCAGCTGCCATTGCTACCTACAACATATTTTCCACTGACAGACAAAAGCTGTTGACCTGGCCAGCAGATAGACATTACAAATTCACTAGGCACATGTTGTCTTTAAGCTTTGCTGTGAAGAAGCCTATCTAACCTCAGGATCAAGTACACAGAAAGTCTGAAGTTCAGATCCCCCTTGCCGGAGGAAACCAAAGCACACTGCTCCAAAGTGGATGCCCTGGCAACAGGCTGCCTGGGACAAAGGGCAGAAAGCAATGCTTGCATTCATATCAACTGAGGCAGATCTACTCCACATGGAATACTTACACAATCATTAATCACAAAGAAGCGCAGTACTCTACGTGTACTAGCAGAGGAAAACCACCTGGAACACAAATCTTCCTCTCTGCCCCAGTTTATTGGTATTTTATGTAATTTAGTATTCCCCATTTCTCTGCAAATCCCAAAGAGAAAACACCATGCTCACTCTTTCTCCTCCCAACAGCCAGCTGTTCCCCCCTCTAGAGAATACGTAGTCTAACAGAGCACTCATGCAGAAGATAGACTAAATCTTGCTAAGTAAAAGAAAGAAACATTAGTCCTCCCACAATACCACTATCCCCTTCAACAGGGCAACAAAAAAAAAAAAACACTGGCCTACAGAGGCTCTAACAAATACCTGTTAGATCAGCAGCCACAACCAAGGCAAGCTCAGAGAGACTACAGCCCCAGCTGGAGACTGGTGTGATTTACAGCACGGGTGTGATTTATTTCTCCCTCAGCTAAGTAGCAACAGAAACCAAATACACCTGAAGACATGGGCTCCGTCAGGGTTAATAGAGAGATTTTAACTTTGGACTTAAAGGACCCAAAGCAGTAGCTTGTCTCCTATCTGCATCCATGAGGAACTACACCCAAGTAAATTCAGACAGAAGGAATAAGCCTTTGCTGGGCAGCACTGTCTCCCTTCATTTTTTAAGTATTATTCATTTAGGGCTTGGTGTAAATGTGGGTGAAAGCCCATCCCCTCAAGGAATAACCACCATCAGCCTTGGCCTGCGGGCAGTGACCTTGACAACTTTTCACCACCAATTTTCAATCATAGACGATGGATTAATCAAGGCTGATTTGAACCAGCTGCACTCTGTCAGAGTCTTTGCTCTGATCTTCACGCTGCAATAGCTTTCCATTTTAACTGATCCTGCAGGGGTGAGGCTGTTAAAACAGCAGAGTTCTCTTTGCCTCCCTTTGGTCACAAAAAAGGGACAAAGAAAAGTGATTTTCACTAATACTACTAAGGTTTTACAATAGTGATAATGCTGACATGACCCCATTTCTTTCTAATGCCCGTATGCACACATGTCCTCATTAGCTCAGGCTTCAGGAACTGACCCCAAATATTAAACTCAGTAGAGCAGAGGAGAAGCTTGCACCACAAAAAAACTCACAGCCATAGAAGATTATTCGTAAGTGTCCCAGCTCTTTCTGTGCAACTTAGAGCTTGTTGTCATTGGAGGAAAAAATGTAGTACTATCCCCAGACTCTATCATGTACTGTAATAGTTGCCATATAAATGCACCTCACTGCTTATCCATCACAAAAAAAGCACATTTTGTGGAGGCTTGTACATCCCTAAGGCCTAAATCAAAAGCTGGCACTGGACTGTTTGCTCTCTGATTCCAAACACACGCGCACACACAAGCACAGGCACATGCTTGCCTGTTAATACCACTTTTAGATGAACAATAATCGACTGAGTGCTCCAAGCACAGTTTCATGTGAGAGCTACTCAACTTAGTGATGTGGAAGGGCAAAGGGATAGTGTGCAGCCACCTGGAACGCCAAGATCCAGGACGGATGAAGCTGGCATGCCAGCCACTGGGGCACAGGCTCTAGGCACCCACCTGCCCTCCCATCCTGAGACAAGGAAATGCAGAACATTACCCCAATGACCCAGTCAGCTCCATTCCATAATCTCAGCTGCTTTATTACTTCTGACAAAACCTGCTCACTTTCCCCTTGTCTGGGTGAACAGAAATCCTCCCCAAAGCATCAGGAATCATCTCAGCTTCAGATTTTGGTTGCAGGGAGCCTCATTTCAGCACAGGAGACAACAGCACCAGATGATAGAGCCCATCTGCTGTCTTTCCTCATCCCTCAGCAAGCCATCCAGATTAGACACACTCCTGTTGCTGCTTGCTTGCATGCTGGTTCTTTTAAGTATGCTTTCCTTTCTCACACTGGGCTTAGCACACAACAGGCCATTTTGCATCACAATCCAGCTTTCCACTCAACTGACTGCTTCTGTCCACTCAGAAATACCTGGGATCACAAGTACCTCTCTGCTGCTAGAGCTCCACATTACAGGCACAGCAATGCTGCCAGTGAACTGAGGGTTAACAGCAATTTCACTGACACAAGTGCTTAGAGAATTAGGTCCTGGAAGGATCATGGGAATCAGGAGTACTTACCAACCATCAAATTAAACTGTTTATTGACCTTCTTGCACAGGCTCTCATTTGCACCATTCTCTGTAGGGTAGCATATAAAGGAGTATCGGCTTTCAAGCTGGCTGGGATTCAGCACTGGTAAGTCAGCTGCAGCACCACTGATTCCAAGAGATAGACTTCATTTTACCCAGTGGATGATCTCAGCAGCTTCCCAGAACTGAAGACAGACCTAGCCAGCAGATCCGTGTACATATTCCCATCTCCATGTATCAACAAAGCTGCCTGACCAGACTTACTTCAGTTTAAATACCAGAGTGCACGAGTACATCAAGAGCTTGGGCCCTCCATAGCTTACCCTTTCCAACTTCCCCAGCTCCTCCAGAGAAACTTAAAAATTCTGAAGACCATACAGATATATCATAATATTATAGAATTAAATCTACAACAGCTTCTAAAACAGCTTCAGTGAAAAATAATCAGCAGCACTGAATAAGACAAACATACCAATGTGGCTCCTTTTAAATGCTACAGTAGAAGCTAGCCTGAAACACGCAATCCTGACTATGCCAGAGCTGTGAAGGGACACCAGAGGACTCATCGGAGAAAAAAAAAAGCATTAAGAGATGGCCTCCACAAGGTCAATTTCAGTGATGGGGCACCACCGATCATGTCTAAGGGATAGCTCTTTGCTTTGTGACCCCAGTAGAGATTGGAGTGGAGAGAAATGGGAATTCACATATAACCCACTGTCCATTCCCTTTAATGCAGAAGATGTGATGGATACACTCTCATCTAGCACATTAATACTCCCATCCTGCTCCTTTCTTGTCTCATTTGACTGGAGGAGAAATGGTTCATCAGCATCATCTGAGTCTTCATGACAAACACTTGAACTAACTCTTCAGGGGAGAAATACTTGCAGCCCTCTGATATTTATTATTTCAAGCTGACTGCAGAAATAAGGCATTGATTACATGCAGTTCATGTTTTGAATATTAACTTCCCAACCATAAAAAGTAAAGACATTTCAGTTTAAACTAAACTTCAGCTTTTATGAGACAAAATACCAGTTTCCAGGGAAAAAAAAAACCCTTTACTAAGCCTGTACTATATCCCTGGGTCTGGTGCTGAAAGCCAACACCTGAGCAAATGCTGGAACCCCAGCAGCCATTTGAATCCAGACAAGTCACTTAATCATGCTGTGCCTCCCTCTTCTCATAGGAATAATGCACAGCCACTTCACTACAGTAATGCAAAGCTGATTTCATTAGCATTCACAAACTGCTTTCTGCCCAGCAGAGGAAAGTATTAGGGAAATGCTAAGAATCTCCACTGCTGGGCTTCTCTTCTAAACTTTGCTCTTTTCATAAGCTATGTCCTACCAAGCATGGAAAAATTTCTTAGAACCCGCTTAATCAAGAAAGCAAACATATCCTCATTTGCCAAACAGAGGCCTGTAATTATGGGAGCACAAGGCAGAAATAGCACATACATGCATTAACATTGATATGATCAAGAGATAACAGTGCCATTAATATATCCTTTGGAAATGACAGTTTGCAGGCAGACAAACAGTTGTAAAATCCCAAGTGGGGCTCATTAAACATTTTGTTTTCCAGATGAATTCAACAAAAAGGAGGCATAAAGAATGCTGCAGTAACTCAAGGGAGAAAAGGGGTACTGGTGCTTAAGTGTGTTAAATACATTCTAAGCTATCCATCTATGGATCTCAGGTACCCGGAGCAGACATTTAATGGGCTGCTGGACAGCTGTAAATAACCAGCTGACATGGTACTAGCTCCTTCACCTGCTTCAGACAAAAACACTAAGTCAGTAAAGATAAAAAAGCACAAGCTCCTCAGTAACGGATGCTAGGCACCTAGAGATGGTACAAGATCAGGAAGGCAAGCAGCAGAATTGGTCATGGAGCAGATGAGTCCATAGAATGCTTGCCATTACAACACATGTAACCTGAAGAAAAGATCTTCCTTACAATTAACCAGAATTTCCTATGTTCCAGCTCGCACCCATTGCCTCTCATCCTGTCCCTGGGCAACTACGAAGAGTTTGGTTCTGCCTCCCCCATGCTCTCCGATCAGGCAGACAGCAACAAGGCCTTCCCTGAACCTTCTCTTCTTACAAATATTTAACTAGGGAAGAGTTGCAGTGCTTTTTAAACTACACAAACCTATATGAAAACAGGTAGGTTTCTCATTGGTTTGATTGCTATTGTAAGCACAAGTGACCATTCTCTTCCAAAAGCTATGTATTTAGTAGATCTTTCCCTGTGTGACATGCAAGACAGAGCCCCTTCATTTTAGCAGCAGTCAAGATTGGATTAAGTTAAACAAATGCAAAGCACTTGGATCTTTTCCTAAAACAAATTAAGGATACAATATACTTTATTAAATCTGGGAACTACAGAATATTTCTCTAGACTAAAAGCTATATTGCTTCTGCTCTGTGATATTGCTGAAGCTTAGGTGCTTGGAATTTGTGTCAGCACCTTCCAATGTCTTTAAAGTTCCAACATGTTGTAAAATGAAGCTTTAATTATCTTCTTGTCATTTTACTGTTGTTGATCTGCTACCGCATCAGTGTATTATGTCACAGAACAGAGACATGACATGGCCAAATAATATTGATGGGGAATTCTGGCAAAAAAAAAATCGCCCTTGTTACATTAATAAGCTTTTCCTATAGGGCAAACTCAGCTCAAGCTGCTGCAATCTTAAATTCTGATTTGTTTGGAACCTGTTTTGATTTTCTGTCTCGTGTTAAATATAATTCTCTTCTGGGCTCTGTTTTATGCATTGATTTTTGCAATTGCATCCATATTACACTGGGACCCAAATTCACAGTTCTTTAATTCAGGTTACACAGAAAAGTTTAGACAATCCCAACTTCTTTTTAATTAGAGAAACACTTTGCCTCTTCAACAAGGATGGGACTGAGGCTAGTTACAGCGCCATTTGTTCCCACAGTCAAGGATATTCATCAGGAAGGGATGGACTGTTGACTTTTTAAGGATATAATAAAATTCCTTCTCTCTGGATTATACGTTGTATTGGAGAAACCTACAGTTTAATGGCACCATCAAACTGTTATTTTAAATAGCTGTACTTCTGAGTAGCCATCAGTGCAGCACTGAGAGAGAATACAGAGAACCTAAAATCCTCTTCCGCACAGGCCTCATCTCTAATGCAGCTCATGATGGGATTTTCCTCTTAAATAATCCCAAGTGAGTCGGACACTTTCATTTCAAGCAGGCTAATTTTTACTGGTTTTTACAGCTACCAGGTTGGTTTTAGCATGTATTCATCTCAAAAGTACACGCAGAGAGCAGAAAGATCATTAGCACCATGCAGACCTGGTTTCTATTCCTGACAAGTCATTCGGGGCTTTTTGCAAAACGCATGTGCAGACAGAGGCCAAGTCTCCTACCCCTGCTCTCAGGCCAGTAACTCCACTGCTGAAGACCATACCTGTGACAGCATAGCACCATACCCAACCTAATCCACTTGTTTGCTCTCTAACAAGAAGCTCCTCCAGCTATCCCTGTCTTCAGCTGGAACGTGAGAATGCAACAGCTCTGATGATTACAGATCAGAATTAACTGGGCTTGAGACCATCCCATTTGTCAGGAGCAAATATTATTAATTACTTTTTGGTGGCTTGCAGCTGAAGTTACTCAGAGCTTGTAGGATTACTTGGTGGGTATGAAATAGAGGATGATACTTAAACATTGAGAGCCATTAAAGTGGTAGAGATCTCAGTCCGATTTATATAGAAGCAAATAAGAATACTAGGTATGAGCTGAAAATTTCTGCTGCTATAGCAAATGAAGTTTCAAAGGCAATGAAACCTCTGTACCTAAAACACCCTTGCATCCTCTATTGTATTAAATCCAAATAAACATTTTCAATCACAACCTTATTTTATATAGATAACCAGATTATTGTCAAGGACAAGAGTCTTCTTCCTGTTTCTCCTCTCCCCCGCAGTTTCTTCCTACAATGGATATGTCACAAGATAGAGATGCCCATGTAACTGTTCCACTAATGTTAAGAGATTTAGTTTCCTTTTAGAAAATAGCCTATTAGAACTAGGCACATGCTGGACTGCCTGCTTTCAAAATAGCCAAGAAATAGCCCAACAGGGTTTTTGGCATGGTTTTGGTGTGGGGCTTGGGGGGCATAAGCAAGGGTTCCCTTCTCACTCGTCTTCAAGCAGAGCATAATCTGTATGTGTTTCTGATATACTGGTCACTGTCTAAGTTTGCTCATCGCATTTATCAAGGAGTCTGGAGTAGTTTAAGTACCCTCACTGTGTTCTCATTTTCATTTCAGAGATTGCCATCTACCCATCAACTCGGAGAGAGCAGAGCAGTGCCTGTGATGTACTACTCTACCACAGCACCAACCAATCACACAAGAAGAGATTCTTTGTAAGGTTTTTAAGAAGATGGAGTTTTCTTTTACTCCACCACAGTGATTATTTTTGTGTCTCATTATTTCAACCCTTTCTGCTTCATTATGAAAACACCATTTGCTAGAGCTAAGGCAACTAGCACAATAACATTTCAAGGCAGAGTGAATTAATCAGTACAGCCTTTACAGCAGAAAAGCACAATGTCACTCTCACTGGGAAGGTGAAGGTTTCATTTCAAGCTGCTCTCCATCCTTCTAATTAAACACTTTATAACTCATCTTCTACAAAAAGCCTCAGCTCCCAGTTATAAAAACAAACACCTCTGTTGAGAAATACGTATGAATGTAACTGAAGTCAAAACATAATAACCCATCTGTAGGAGAAAAAAGAAGGAAAGAAAAGGAGAAAGGGAGGGAAGGGGGAAAGGAGGAAGTGAGAGATTGATTCAAACATGATAGTTCCTAAACCATCTAGAATATTTGGGCTTGACCCATACACACCTGCTGGTTTCTGTACAGTATTCCCAAGCCTCAGGGTCACTGAGGCTTCTATCTGGCAGGAAGAAAGGAAGAAAGGGCCAAGAGAGGCTTCCCACCCATCCTTCCCACTGCCTAACACCCCATCCCATTGCCAGAAAAGCAATGGTACTGGGGTGCTGTGAGACACAGCATGCAGCCTGGCATTCACCAGAACTCAACAAGACAGACTTTCATTCCCAAGGCCAGGAATAAAATACAGAACCCCGAAGCTGTTGAGAGTTAAGGCTCACAATGTCACTTCAGCTTCACTAAGCGACTTGTGTGAGCTCCACATCAAACATTCAGTCCTTTAGTTACATTTACAAAAAACTGTAAGTACAGCTAATATGTATCCTCATAAATAGAACATGTCTTGTGAGTGGAGATAACTTACACCACCCCACAATGTACCCAGATCAAACCAGACCAGCAGAAGCCAGCAAAGCCCCAAGTTAATTGCAGCAGGAGCTGCTTACTCCAACTCCTGCACAGCCCCACCAGTATCATCATCCTTTGTCACTCACAGCCCCTCTATCCAAGCAACTTGCAACTCAGCCTCTAGATTTAAGGTAAACATCTTACAGCAACAAAACCAGCCCTGGTCCTTTCCACTTCCAAGCCATCATTTAATCTTATTTTGTAGGAATCCTCCTCAGAGACCAGACAAATATTGTGCCATGAGCCATATACATAAAACACTGCAGTTTATTCTGTACCATGCTGCTAGTTTTCCAGTGTAACTTGATGCATGTGATTTTATGACCAGACTTTCAACAGCAGATATCAAGCAGTCAGAATGAAATGGCTTACAAGACCTCTTACTGACAAGAGTTTAGATGCGTGCTTGAAGGGCAAGTGGAGTTAAAATACGACAGGCAGTAGGTTAACCATACCTTAACAAAGAATGAAGTTTTCAGATAGCTCTTTCTCTCCCAAAACACACTCAGCTCCTGGGGTCTGTTTTGCCTGTATATTGTAAAGGCTTGTAACTGCGAACTCATCTAGCCTTGGGCTGGCTCAGAACAAGAGATGGTGCTGCCTGCAAGCTTGGGAATGAGCAGCATTGTTTTTACTGAGGCGAAGCTAGCTGGCTGTTATTTTACTTTCCCCCCTTCAGAAAGGTATTTGCTGAAAAACAGATGCAATCAAGACACCAGTGTACTGACCAGTCTGTCAGAGGGAAAGCAACTCCACTCCAGCATGCAACCTCCCACCACATTAGTCTCTCCACCTCAATTTAAGGAAAAGTTTAATTTTCTTCAGTTTCCAAGTCTATCTAAAAGCAGATCCAGTAGCAAGCCTTCTACATATCTACCTTATTCTGCAGTGCAGAGAATCAGAAACAAACACCCCTAGAATCAGCTACAGCCAGTGCAGCAAACTGCCAGCCTTTGAATGAATAGTACCAAGGATGATACATGGAATAGCCTCAGGAATATACTGTTTGGCCACTGGCTTCTACCATACTTTTCCATATTTCAGTACTATAGTGACTACCTTCACACCAAGGAACTTCTGTTCCTTAAGTTCTGCCACTTGTGGTGAACCCATGAAGTCTGCTTTGAGATGCTTTCCAATGGTGACACTGCTGTCTCTTCTGCAGTTCTTCTGCAGCCTCATCTAGGTTGTTTCCTGCAGGAATGAAGTTAAACTACCAAATGATGTGACCTTTTACTTACTTTTATTCAGTGTTCCAACAACAATAAACAAGCAAGGGCTGAAGCCAGGATCTTCCTAAATAGAGTAAAAGTCTGTTCTTTCTGCACAAGCTGCTATAAACAGCTATCTTCCAAGATACTTCAGGAGCTATTCCCACATGTATTTTATATGAAGACAGAGGACACTTCAGGGTAAATAAATAAATAAATAAAATATCAGGCCTCTTGTTTGGTCCAGGATTGACAACTGAGGTAATCGTTTAACTGTCCAGCTGATGATTTTGTAGCAGCCAAAAGAGGAAGACACTGACTCACTTGCCTGCACAAAGTTAATCCTGAAGGAACGATCTATTTCACCAGATCAGAAACAGTCCCCAGCTCTCGGTTTCCTTCAATGGCTGCCTGTGAAACAGCTGAAGAAGGCTCTAGATTTTTCTAACAAGCCTTAATTTCCTAGTATAGACACCTTTGCACCCTTGCCTCTCCAGGATCCTCTTCAGAACCCATCTGCAAAACATCTTGACTCTATGACCCTTATAAATGAAGCTGGCTAATTTTGGAAGTCAGCACTTCCTTTGGCGTTGTCTGGATTACTGCTGCATTATTGTATCTGCTTATCTCAAGTATTTTTCCTTGTTTTTTCCATTTCCTTTAACACAACTGATAGTACTGCAGTAATGCCTCATTACCTGTCTGAGTACTCATTAACCCACCATGAGCACAATCTACCAGAGCAATATAAATGGAGATAACAAAGCTCAACATGCAAAGCCCCCTTGCAAGCCTGCTTCACTTTGCAGCATGGACACAACTACCCTGTCTTTGGTTAGCTGGGTCAGTTCCCCAGTCTCACCCTGACAACAGCCAGAGACCACAGCGATGTCTCCTCTCACCATGCTGGGCTGACTGTACAGGCACACAGCCCTGACACCTCCAAAGCAAATCTGCTTTGCTCTGCAAGTGCAGAAGGGCTGAGGAAACCATGCTGGGCTTACTGCAGAGCCAATGCAGTGCAGGAGGCTGGTCCCAGCACAACCTATGTGACCTGAGAACAGCTCACAGAGGGATAAGCTCAGCCACAACAGACCTTCAAGATGCAGCCTGAGCAGCCCTGCCCTAAAAATGTAGCACGACAGTACTCAAGGACACACAGACGTACACACCAGGCAAGATGTCCATCCTGCTAGTAACTCACTTCCTGATGCTAGACAACATGAGAGCTACTAAACTGAAATCCAATTTTAATCCCCTCATTGAGTGAGTTCACGTAAGTTCAAACTGGAGCTTTCTATCATTGCTATAGATCTCAACTCCTTAGACAGGGTGAGGAGAGTAAATCAACAGAAGTACCGTCACTACACCATAGGAGAAATGGGTGTATTGGGCCTTAGTTGGTTTTCTAACTACAGCTTTGATTCACCTATTTTTCTCAAGCCTGTCTCATCTGTGAAGCTTTCCAAACCAGTACCATTTCAGTGCCTAGCCTAGCTATAAAGCTTCCACTATTCCTCATTCAGCTTAATGGAGCACTCAAGCCTCTACACTAAAAACTGTGGCACCACATGGAGAGAATAGATATGTTTAATTTTAATGCTCACTATAGCTAACAGTCATTTATGCTAATAGACACTTTTGTTTCTTTGAATTAATCTTCCTCTGGGATTTTTTTTGTGCCATAAATCAGGACAGATTATTTTCCTTGCCATTTAGAATACTCTTCTTTCTCAGATACTAAGAGCAGAGAAAGACAACCACAAGCAATCAAATTACCATATCCTAATGAAGTACCATTTGTCAGCTGAGCCAGAGTGACTAGTTCCTTGCAAGTAGCAGGTAAACATCAGAAAGGCTTGAGGAAGGTGATTAAAGCCAGTATGTTTAATTCTGCATTTACAATAGGCTGAGGAAGCGCTGTTAACCACTTACAGCCACTTGCCTTCAAATCTTCATCAACTGCAGCCTCTTGTCCTTACTCCACACTTTCATTTCAGACTTTTCCCAATTGGGAAAGTTTCTCCCAGCACTGGCTATTCCAGCCCAGCTCCCACTGAATTTCCCAAACCTCTGAGTGCTGGAAAGAGATGCATTCCTGTACAACGCCGGTTTATGGACCACCGGCACAGGAAAATGAAAAGACGTGCCTGGTGTCTTAGGAAGCCAAAGGGCAGTTCTATTCTCAGCTCTGCAAGAGACATTTTGATATTTCTTCTGCCTCCTTTTCCTCACATCTGAATTGAGAATAACTGCTGAATATCCTGAGATCCCTGGTGAAAGAGTAAGATCTGTAACACGCCGTGAGAAGTTAATGCTCAAATGTGACATCTTGAATGACTGCAGCATATATACATTTGAGACCTCAGCTATTGTGTGAAAAAAAATCATCCTCTCCTATCTAATAATGGGTTAAGGGTTCAAAAGAAACAGTTTTAGCAATTCTGGGTGCAGTATTAGCTCAGATAGATGAGTTGAATCCTTATGGCATATTAATGATTCTCAGCAAGGAAACAATTTCAGGAGCTATTCATTTCAGCAATAGTTTTCATTCTATCTAAATACTGGAAGCAATAAAGGCTCCTACGCACACAGTAAAATAGATGAGGAAATGGCATAGTATGAAAATCAGAGAGTAGGAGACAGATGTCAGAGTTCCAAGGAGTAGAAGGTAATATTATTCCTGTTCCAGCTTTATGTCCATGAAGGGGCACACACAGAGCCTGTTTTGGATTTCAGCGGGGTATCCAAAGATAGGAGCCTGAATTGCCCACAAGGAGAATACAATGTGAAAGAGGGGGGGATGTCCAACAGAGGTGGGGATTCAGACAACCAAAAAATAACATGCCTAAAACAGGAAAGGGGAAAACAGCTGGACTTGCCTCACATTAGCCCTTTAGATACACCACTGCTCTTTTGAAACTCCATAACAGAAATAAGCACAAGTTAACGCCCCTATGTGCAGCATGGCAAAAACTGTGCATACTTAGCCCCAGACTGTCATTATACTCTCATGATGCCCTGCACAATGCCACATCCCTGGGTCCATGTATTCCTTCTTACAAAGGCCTGATCTTACAGGCAGCTGGGGACTACAGGGTGGCTCAAGCAGCCTCTGGTTGGTCCACACAGAAATATGTTAGTTTCTCAAGACACTGAGTTTTTCCTAACAAGATGTTATCATCTTCTGCTCTTAGTGAGCACAAGTAGCACCATGTACTTCAGCAACAAGCAGTAAGGATCTGATCTTTCTTTATACAAATACAGATTATAAGAGGAAAGTTTGTGGGAGGTTTTGCATCATAGTAATTGGAGCTGGATCAAACCCAGGATGAAGGACAGCATTCCCCACTTAGACAAAGGGCAACTGTGACCTGAAGCTCTGTCATGGTTTAAGTCCAGCTGTAAATCAGCCACACAGTTCGCTTGTTCACTCCTGCCTCTTTTCTCCCCCCCCCCCCCCCACCTCCACCACCACTCCCGGACAGACAGCGAGGAGAACAGAAAGAATGCAATTCCCACGGGTTGAGATAAGAACAGTCCAGTAACTAAGGTATAACACAAACCACTGCTGCTGCCACCAATAATAACAATGGTAAAGGAAATAACAAGGGAAGAGAATACAACTGCTCACCACCCACCAACCGATACCCAGCATGACCCAGCAGTGATCTAACCCTTCCGAGTAACTGCCCCAGTTTATATAGTGGGCATGACGTGCTGTGGTATGGAATACCTCTTTGGTTACTTTGGGTCAGGTGCCCTGTCTCTGCTTCCTCACGGCTTCCTCTCCTCCCTGGCAGAGCGTGAGGCTCAGGAAGTCCTTGGTCAGAGTAAACATTACTGAGCAGCAACTGAAAACATCGGTGTTAGCAGTGCTGTTCCCAGGCTGAAAGCCAAAAACACAGCACTGCACCAGCTCCTAAGAAGGAGAAAAATGACTGCTTCTGCTGAACCCAGGACAAGCCCTTTCATCTCATTACTGTCAGACCACCCCAACAGTTACATCAGCACTGCACAGAGACTAAGGTTTTGTCCTAGCTCCTCTCATCCGGCATTTGAGTAGACTTAAGTACTGCAGTACTATTTCCACAAAAGGCTAGGCTGTTACAGGTAGGAACAATCACTCTCTCTCTAGCAGGATGTATGCAGATTGCTGGGGAGTCATAAAGGAAATGCACCCCAGCAGAACCAGTGCAATGCTTTACTTTGTATAACCTGCTGCTGAAGCATTCTATTTGGCCACAGCTGGTACTATTCTACTGCTTTTTAAGGAATTTATATCTATCATCTTTCTTCTAAAGGAACAGTAACAATATTTCAAATATCAAAAACCTCCCAGGCATTCAGGAAGCCCATAGAGCATCTGGCACTGCTCTCTGAATGCAGCACTGCTAGTGCTTTACCATGTCCTCTACCTTCTGTGTGTTGGATGTTCTTACCTGAGCTGTGCTTTGAATACCAGCTACTTGTGGGATCACCTCAGATATTTTTCTTGTTCAAGCAGCTCTGCAGCACTGCCTCCCTCAACAGTATTTCAGTCTTGCTGCCACCTAATCAGACTAAACAGATCAGCACTCGGTTTCCCCAGAGTCTGTAGAAAGGGGGCTTATTCTAAGAGAACGCTAAGGGTTTCCGATAAGAGCTGAAGCCTCCTCTGTCATTGACCTCAGGAGGGATTAAACCATTGAACCTCTTGCAGAGAAATCTGTCTATATCCAGTCGCCAAAATCTGGGGTAGGATGCACACGTCATACACTAGAGACAAATAATTCACTTGCAATGTCTTTAATGCTATCACTGCAGGGGAGGAGAAGAACATATTATCACTCACTGTCCTGGCTCTGTTTGTTGCTGATTGGAGTAATCTCTTAGAACTGTTACTCTTTTAGTGACTATAAGCTTGCAGGAACCCTGGGCACAGGGATAAAGGATCACTGAATCTAACCTCTTTTTCTTGAAATTCTGCCATATAATCCCACTCAGAGGACTTGCAAATTCAGGCTTTACACTAGCAAGGAAGCTTGTTCCCAGGGCTCTATGGAGATGCCTTTTCAACACAGTGTCCTGCTGTGGTTTTAGCAAGTTTTATATAACACTTACTCTACGGCTCTACCTGCAAAGCACTTCAAAAGATACTCTGTAAAGTCTACCACAGTAAACCTGCTGACTCCAAAATACAACTTCAAAGTAATTCTATGTCAAACCTTTAATCAAAAAGACCTCTGTAAGCTTCTTCTCACCCTTATTAGAGAGATTTACAAAACCATGAAGGAGGCTGGAGAGTTAATGATGTACCATTTAAATAGACTCCATTAAGATTTGGGTATTTTTATCTTTTAGGAAAAAAAGCACTTGCAGATTATAACTCCAAGGAGACAATTATAAGAGCATTCTGAGAGTCTTTTCACTTGATCTATACAGGGGAGAAATGGGACAGCAGAGTATAGGAAAGAAAATACACTGCCTAAGCCTTTTTCTTGAATAGGATCCTAACTAGCCATGTTGCAGCTGCAGTGAAGTGTCTTACGTTCCTGTGATTTATTACTATGAGGGCCACATCATCTGCCAAAGTGTGCTTGTAAGAAATTAAATGGTTTCCAAAGGAAACATTAGAATAAGACAGATTTTAGATTTGCATTTTTACCCTGATTAGTGTCTGTGAAGCTCCTTTGAAAACTTTTGTATAAACAGAAATACAAAATTATTGCCAAATGCAGTTGGAATCTGGGAAGGTTTCAGGAAGGAAGCCCAGTTACCCATAGAAAGGGATGAAGAGAGTGTTTACAGGCATGAGAATGCAAAACAGTACTGAAAGAGAAAGGAAGTGGCAACTTTCCAGCATGCTGCGCCTTGGACCAAATTGCTTTCTGTCTAGCATGATGAGTTGTTCACAGGACTAAGCTATTCTGTTACCCTTTTAGCTCGACCTTGGACACCAAGCTTCAAATCAAAGTAACAAATTAAAAGCTTGATCCGACTTACCTTTCACTTCAAATTGAGGAAGAGGAGAAGCATTAAGACCTATATTAATGTTGATTGTGGTGGTATTCCTGGTGGACTTCCAACCGGAAAAATCCCCAAAGAAGAAAACTCCAACAATTAGCCTAGCTACTGCTGACAGAAAACAAAGCAGCAATATTTCCATTGATCCCAATAGCATCCGTGAACCTTACAATCAGGCTATCAAGACATTCTCTTGCTTACAAGCATTTCTGTCAAAGTTGTATCAGGTTCTCAGTTTCAAAGGGAAAGAAATGCAGCCTTACAATATTTGCTCATAAGTGTAAGACTTTGCTTTGTTGTCCAGCTAGGTCAGGAAATCTGAGTGCAACCGTAGAGAAGTGCCAATACTTCCATCAGAAAGACCTTGGGAAGATATAATATGAGTCTGTTACGCTTCTTTATTTGCCATTAAAGCATGGAAAGAGGAAAAGTAAAATACAAATACAGGGAAAAGAAATAAATATGTAATAATCTAAACAGAATGGCAGGATGTAACATTGGGTGTTCTATCATGAATGCCCAGAAGTTTACTGCTACTAACAGGCCAAAAAAGACTCTGTCAGTATAAACTTGAAGCTGTATAACACACTAAAACACAAGCAGTAAGAAAGGACTGACATCTAATCTGAAAGAAGGTAGATTTAGATTAGGTATTAGGAAAAAGTTCCTCACTGTGAGTGTGCTGGGACACTGGCACAGGATGTCCAAAGAAGCTGTGGCTGCCCCATCACTGGCAGTGTTCAAGGGGGTCGGAACTAGAAGAGCTTTAAGGTCCCTTCAAAACCAAACCATTCTGTGATTCTAAGGAGGTGACTTGATCTTCAGATGTGTCAGGAAGTTGCTCCTGGCAAATTCCTGTCGCCCCAGACAGCATGCATTCTGTAGAATAATTGCTAACTTTAGCTTTCTTGGATAGGAATCAAAAAGTACAGTTTCCATGGGACACTGGGAACAAACCAGCGTTGGTAGTTAACACCACAGAGACAATTCTCCCCTGGGTTTATAGAGCCTTCAGGGGGAATGTAAAAAATCCCAGGGAATAATCAGATGCACGAACAGCTGGAAATATGTGGCTAATAATTAAAAGAAACGATTTTCTCTACTGTGTCTTCCCACATATTTACCTGCATTCTTCCAGGGTAAGTTTGGCAAAGCTTCTTCTGATTTTCAATTTGCAATAGCAGATGCAACCGATAGCACTTCCCTATAAACCATGAGCATCTCCATCCACGCTCAAGGAGCACAATTACACCACCTCAATACCTAATTCATTTGCTTTAGCACTAAGTTATAAAAGGATGACCCAGAACGGTTCCGCCTTCTACCTGCTTCCTCCTCTCATTTCACAGTCAAAACAAGCACTTCACCTGAACTACTGCAAATTTCCTTTCCTTCCTTCACTATGACAAAGCCCATCAGATTTGCTTTAGAACTACAAAAAGTCAGGATCAGCCCATACATATCCTTTCAAGCGTATGGCGTAGTTGTCTTCCTATACATTTTTTTCCTACAATCCCATTCCAGTTACCATGTTCCAAAGCCTTTTCCTCATGCAGAGAAGCCAGGTAACACACAAGAACTGGCAGTTTCCTGACAGATGTTCAAGTCGTGCTCTTGAGAGTGTATTTTTTAACGGCTTAGGATGAAAACTAAAACTGATTCAGCACTGAGAATCTCTGAACTTTATTCTGATCAGGAAAAATTGTGTTCAACCACGAGATGACTAGTATCATTAAAATTCTATTTCAGAGAACTGCTGTTAAGTGATAATTTTGCTCTTCAAATTAGGAGAGAGGATTAATAATTGAATCCAAAGACCTAGTTACATATTTTGGTGGGTTTGTTTCCTAATAGGAAAAATGACTTGAGCAGAAATCCATTAAAATTTTTAGTATTCCCATGCTAGTCTGATTCGAAGCTTTTCCATTAAGTATCACAGTCATAATGGCATTAAACCACTTAAGCAGCAAAAACAGCACATAATTATCACTTTTAATTCAATCTTTTAGAGTGTGAATAGATATTGCACATCACTGACAATTCACACTCCTAAAGAGATTCTTCTGTTCCCTCATAGCAGCTTCGCAGCCTCTTGTACTGCTATAACTGACCCAAACATGCATAAATTTTCTCAAGAAAAATTCCTCAGAATAATAAAGTAGCAAAATTAAGCCCAGATGAAAGAAGAAGGAACAATCAGCTATGGCTTTATTCCTCCCTTAAGGTAAGATGTTTAGATATGAGCGGGAGCTAGGGCACCATTATCCATGTATCTGCACATCAACATCTGAAACTATGAGGGCACTCTCAGAATTATGCCATTTGCACATATTAAAAAGAAAAAAACCCAAGTCCCACATAGAGAATATAAAGTACATGGAAGCTCTATATAAATGAGGGGAGAACAGAGAAGACTATGCAGCATGTAGCATCCCCTCCCTTGCCCCTCGACAGACTCCGCTGTATTTACTGCCTGGGACCTCTTTCCGTTGGGAATTGGAAAATGTGGCATCTTATATGTACCTGCTGCCCCAAACAGCAGTGACAATTGCTTGCTCCCTGCCATCAGAGGAGGTGTAGCTGATGTGACCAGAACCAATATTCACTTTGCATCACTGCCATCCTCAGTGCCAGCACTGCAGGGAGCCAGGAGCTGAGCATTGTAGGGTCAGAGATCCCTCAGATGCCTTTCTCCTGCACCCCCTTCCCATTCAGTGAAGCCTCTGGCACACTGTGGGTACTATCATAGTGCTAAGGAGCACCTTTGCATTCTTGTATATTTTCAAAGGATCCATAAAGGCCAATAAAAGGCAGAGCACAGGAGGGCTGTGGTTCAGTCGTTGACAGCAGTGCTTCTGCTAAAGGCTGCAGCACAGTAGCTGTGGTAGCAGAAGGCTGTGCAGGTCAGTCTCGATGCAGCCCACTACTTACAAATCCAGCTGAAAGAAACCAGACAGTATGCTAGGACTGGCCAAGCCGAGCCCCTGTGAGACAATACAACACTGTCAACATCTCTTTGAAAGAGAAAGAGGCTAAAATCTGACAGACCAACTGATCTCAAGTGCAGCTATCAGACCCACTGCGCTCTCTTGCTTGCAGTCTGTGCCACTGCCTGCTGACATGTGCACACTATTAGCTTTGCTTACATCCCTGCTTCACCAGAACGCATAAAGCTTCTGCATCTGATCTCAGTGTCAGAGTGACAGCATCTCCTCCTACACAGGACAAACTCTCTCTTTCATGGGTCCTCAGCTAGCACATAATGAAACAGATCTTCCCCTGCCCTGTGACCAGGCATATAATGTTCACGAAACATCTCCTCTCTGCTAAATCACAGATTTACAAGAGCAATACAGGGCTCTGAGTCGCTGCTCTAACATTATTAATAATTCCAGTTTGTTGCAAACATATCTAGCAGACATCTTTGTTTTGCCTCTGGACATATAGCTCAGGAGTCTCCTATTTCAACATCTGTATAGGAAAGCAAATGTCTCCTTGAAGAGTCTGATACTTCAAAATCTCAGTTGCCTTGGCAAAATGAAGGGATGTCAACATTTGGTACAAGAAAGTATCTCATGGAAGCTATGGACATTCAGACCTGTTAAATGCTCTGCTATTTCCGCCATTATTTCCTCTTCTTCCTCTTGTGTCAGTGGGCCAACATCAACAGAACTTCACAGGTCTTTCCATCTAGCAACACTAACTATTTACTCACCATAACCCCTTTTAAAACAAATACCATGCCAGAGGCTTTTGCGTCTCTCCATGTTGCAGGTAACAAAACCACAGCATTGTCTAAAGACTTCCTAGAACACTGGACCAGAACTCCTGTTACACCAAAACACATTTGTGCTCAGGCTCCACAAACTGTCTGCAAATCATGTCAAGGCAGAGCAAGGTTCCCCTCCTCCTTCTCTATGAGCCATGGGGCTGTCTTTGCCACTGCTGCTCACAGTGGTGCTTCTCACTGTGCAATCTGAGCCTGAAAATCCACAATTTGAAACTGTCATTTTCTGTAGAGGGCCTTTTTCAAATAACCTCAATCTGACAAAAGCAAGCTCCATAAAGATGCAGCAAAATCACTTCATCACTGCTTCATGCATTTCATTTTAAAGGGCTATTAAGAACCCATTCTTTCTGATAGAATGCTATTTTCATCTCTAATTTTTTTTTCCTTTGGGAGCTTGAAAAATAAGATTTTTCTGCCTTTTTTTTCTCCTGTCTGTTTCTATTCGATCAATGATTATTCTTTTTTTCCTGTGCTTCTAAGAGAGTTGACATTAAAATGTCTAGTTCCTATTCCCTTTCTGTTGCATTTGTGCATCGGAGCCATTCGCAATGATGTCAGCTCAGCTCTGGGCATTGTCTCTGCTAGTTTAATTCCAGCTGGAGCTAGGAGAATGATTAGCATTTTCTTGACTGATTCAGCATACCCAGAGAATAAGATGGTGCTTGCATTCAGCTACAGCATTAAAACTGAGGAAGCTATAAAGCAGGGCTAAGTTGGTAAGTCCTTTTGGAGTCACTCATCTTTTGCTTCTCACATACCATCCTGTGCTTGAGGACACCATTTAAATAACAGTCATTTCAAAGCTAAGCCTTTCTTTGGCAGTGCTCACGATTGACAGAGGCAATAAAAGTGATTTAAAACTATTGTTTAACATAGTTAATCAATTCCACACATTTCAAGGCTAGAAGATTGTATTTATGCATTATCTGCTATAAAATATGAGCTATAAAATTTCACCCTGTAATTCCAGCATTTTGCCCAACCATTGGAGAGGACATTTTTTCAGAGGTAAATATTTCAACCTGAGTTTTGAAATTAGTATTAAAAATACAACACTGTACCTCCTCTTGGCTTTAAAGCTTTTTTCCTTTGTCCAGTGCCTACCTCTGTGTCTAGGTCTTGGTGTCATATGCAGCTGTGCACACTTCCTCAGGATGAAGACTATGAAGAGTCCATCCATGTCTTTCCAGATTTCAGATTTTGAGTGTGAAACTAAAGTGTAGGAGAGGATGCAGGGCAAAATTTTCATAAGAGGAGGCTAAAGTTTGGCTCTAGAGCCCCATCCTCCTACAAAAGAAATGCCAGGTTGAGCAGTAACCTGTGAAGCAAATGAAGAAGTCCGGCTCTACCCACCTGCAAACCAGACTCTCCACCTCCCTATTTTATGACTTTAAAATAGGTATTCCCAAATCTTTTCCAACAACAGGATTAAAAACCTTGACAGACGTGTTTGTTCTACTGTGCACATCATGAGCTGAATGAAACAATGGAAGTAGCAGGCATGTAACAGAACAGTAATAACTGGGCTTCATCAAAGCCCTTTTTCTGCACTGTCTCTGTTGGCTTCAGTGGGAGTTCAACTACTCAAGATGAGAGTTTGCAGCCTTCAGCCCACAGCCACACTTGAGCCCCTCTTCTGGTGGAGTCAGATGAACGGGTGGAACTTGCATGTTTTCCAATAGCTTCAGCACCATATACACATGTGCAATGTGACAACAAAGTCAGCCATCCCAGTTCAACCATACCTCTGCATTGCTCATTGTTTCAACAGTATCCTCTGATTAGGGCTTCTTTTTACACAGCATGAAAAGCAACTGGTGTCTTAACCCCCCAGAAATGTCTGCAATAGCTCACCTCTAGATTCAGTTGCTCATTCTAAATGTTAACTTCACTGCTCTAAACCAGCCTCTCTGCTGCACGCTTCCATAACGGAGAGACAGATGAGCCTGTTTCCAAGAGAGTGGACAGCCATTTGTGATCATTAACAAGCAGTCACTGTAAAAGATAACAACTCATGTGCCAGCTAAAACATTCGGTATTAATTGGAACAAAGTTCCTATCAAATATGTTTTCATAATAGCCAATCTCTCACAGACTTCTTGGACCACACAGTGAGAACATAATGTTTGATGGCTTTCTTTGGAGGCAAGAAAGAACATCAGAAGGTAAATGCATCTGCAGCCAGGGAGGAAAGACAAACAGAAAACAGCAGGGGATCAGCTGTCAAGGCAAGCAACCAACCAACCATGGAGCTCTTCAGCTCTGTCAGCAGTTTAGATCCTGGCACAGGTATGTAAGTTTCAACTGCTGCTGTTCTTTGCCAGGGTGGTACAGATACTATGAAGGATCAGCAGGACGTAATGGGTGACACTGCAGCTGACAAACACAGTGGACAGCAAGCCAGTACTCAAAGCTGAAATCTAGTCGATACTCTGTATGCAGACATACTGCATGCTTTAATACAAAGCTAATGCACAGGCATTTGCAGTGATCTTTGAGGAGATAGTCCTGGTTCATTCTTACTGTGTAACTCAGCTTCTCCCTTCACTTTCCTCACTTAACTTCCACCTTAGGGCTGGCTCTCCCTTAGTTACAGGCTGGTTTGTCATGGATTCAGCAGCAGCAGTCATTTTTCTTTAAGTAGTAGCTGGTGTATCACTGTGTTTTGAATTTTCGGCTTGGGAACAGTGCTGATAACACCAGTGTTTATAGTTATGGCTTGGAGTGTTCAGGCTGGACAAGGACTTTCTGA